>VMDO01003900.1:0-134581 GCA_007922755.1 Pedetes capensis
AAGAGGTTGCATATGAAGAGGAACCAATGGTGTCGAAGGATGAAGTGGAAGCTGCCTTGAAAGAACTGGCAAAACACAAGGCTCCAGGAATTGATGGGATACCAATAGAGATGTTTCAACAAACAGATGCAGCACTGGAGGTGCTAACATGTTTGTGCCAACAGGTTTGGAAAACAGCTACTTGGCCACCTGACTGGAAGAGATCCATATTTGTGCCTATTCCCAAAAAATGGGATCCAACTGAGTATGCAAACTATCAGACAATATCATTAATATCACACACCAGCAAAATTCTACTAAAGATCATCCAGAAGTGACTGCAGCAGTATATAGACAGGGAATTACTGGAAAATCAAGTGGGATTCAGAAGAGGGCGGGGAACCAGGAGCATCATTGCTGATGTCAGGTAGATATTAGCTGAAAGTAGAGAATATCAGAAAGATGTCTATCTATGTTTTATTGACTATGCAAAGGGATTTGATTGTGTGGATCATAACAAATTATGGATAACACTTCAGAAAATGGGAATACCAGAACACCTAATTGTGCTCTGTACATGAACCAGGAGGCAGTTGTTCGAATAGAACAAGGAAACACTAAGTGGTTTAAAGTTGAAAAAGGTGTGCGTCAGGGCTATATACTTTCACCGTATCTCTTCAATTTATACACTGAGCAAATAATCCGAGAAGCTGGACTTTATGAGGAAGAACACGCATCAAGATTGGAGGAAGACTCATTAATAACCTGCGTTATGCAGATGACACAACTCTTTGCTGAAAGTGAAGAGGATTTAAAACATTTACTGATGAAGATCAAAGATCATAGCCTTCAATATGGGTTACGATTAAACATAAACAAAACAAAAATCCTTACAACCAGGTCAGCACGCAACTTCATAATAAATGGAGAAAAGATTGAGATTGTCCAAGATTTTGCTTGGCTTGGCTTTATAATCAACACCCGTGGAAGCAGCAGCCAAGAAATCAAAAGACGCATTGTTCTAGGATAAGCTGTGGCAAAAGATCTCTTTGTTGTTGTTGTTAGGTGCTGTTGAGTTGGTATCCGACTCATAGTGACCCTCATAGGGTTTTCAATGGCTGACTGTTTTGGGACTGCCTTGGGAGTGGATTGCCAGGCCCTTCTCCCATTTTTGCGGTGCTGGGAATTGAACTCGGGACCTCAGAGACTGCAGCGCAGTGCTCTACCCACTAAGCTAAATCCCAGCCCAAAAGATCTCTTTAGAGTATTGAAAAGCAAAGATGTCACACTGAAGACGAAGGTGCGTCTGACTCACGCCATGATATTTTCAGTCGCATCATATGGTTGTGAAAGCTGGACATTGAACAAGAGAGACAGAAAAAGAATTGATGCTTTTGAATTGTGGTGCTGGAGACGTCTATTGAATATACCATGGACTGCCAAAAGAACCAACAAATCTGTCCTAGAAGAAGTGCAACCAGCGTGCTCCTTGGAAGCAAGAATGGCCAGACTGCATCTTACATATTTCGGACATGTAGTCAGGAGAGATCAATCCCTGGAGAAGGTCATCATGTTTGGGAGAGTGGCAGGTTAACGCAAAAGAGGAAAACCCTCTACCAGATGGATTGAAACAGTGTCTGCAACAATGGGCTTAAACATAAATAAGATGGTTTGCCTGGCACAGAATCGGCAAGTGTTTCGATCTGCTGTACGTAGGGTCCCTATGGGTCAGACTCGACTCGACAGCACCTAACAACAACAACAATATGGAGGGTGAGCAGCAAGTCTACATCTCTACCCCGCTTCATTGGGTCCTAGACTACAGTCTTATGCTTAAGTCAACATTTCGATCCTGTAACAGTCTCACAGTGTCAACATTCTTAGTAAACAGGTCCCTTCGTGGCAAACTCAAGGTCAGGGCCACAGCCAAGCACCAGGTCTATCTTTCTGGTAGTTTTAAAATTTGTATCTGATCCACTTTCCAAAGACAGTTGTATGTGTATCCATTTGGCCACTCCTTCTACAGATATCTATGAAGCTCCTAGTTGAAGGCCAGGGAGCCTGCCAGGCTGGGGAGGACTCCAGGACTTCATAAAGCACAATCCTTAGCTGGGCACGGTGGCATACACCTGTAATCCCAGCAACTTGGGAGGTGGAGGCAGGAGGATCTCAAGTTCGAGAACAGAGGCAGTCTGTGTAATTTAGCGAGACCCTGTCTCAAAAAGAAAAAAAAGGGGAGGGCTGGGCATGCATCTCAGGGGTCCAGCACTGTAAAACATGCAAGAGCGAAGCCCTGGGTTCAACTCCCAGTACCACAAAAAATAGATAAATAAGCACAATCCTTTGAGGCTTGACCTTAGAAGAGACAGTGGAAATCTTTTTTCTTTTTCCTTTGTCAGAACTTGGAGGTTGAACAGAGGGTCTCACACCTACTTTGTAAGTACTCTACCACTGGACTGCATCCCCAATCCATTCTTCATGTTTTTAGTTTGAGACAGATTCTTGTTAGGTTACACAGGCTGCCCCTGGCCTCAGACTCAAAATTTTCTGTCTCAGCCCCCCAAGTCATCAACATTAGAAATGTGTACCATCATGCCTAGCAAAGATGGTAGAAATCTTCAATGTCATTTCAAGAAAAATATGGAGGCGGGGGAAGAAACTGGAATTCCTCAGGCACAATAACTGACTGGCAAAAAAGGGGAATTGACCAAAAAGCAGAGAAGATAGGTTGAGGAAAGAGGTGGGCACAGAACCAAGGGCCCTGGATGCTGCATGGTAGGAACATTTCAAGAGGGAAGCAGCTTTGTCTTAATGTCACACTCACAAGAAGTCAGAAAGAAGTGAACTGAAGCACATCTATAAATCAAGGACTGGAGAGACACTACCATACACAGGGGTGGGCAGAAAGCTGGGTAAGGAAGAAAGAGGCAACAACTATTTATTGGCTAATAGCTACGTCCCAGAGATGGTAGGACCTTGGTGAGTGTCAAGATTAACAAGGCGCAGGGCCTTCCAAAACCTTCAAGCAGACTAAGAAAACCATCACAAATAGATCACGTTGAGATGGTGCAATAAGCGTAGAAAAGTGTTCCCAAAGTCCCCACCCCAGCTAGAGTTCAGGGAAGATGGGGGCAGAAACGACGCTGGTGCTGAAACTTAAAAAGAACAAGAGGCCAAGGGACTTTCCCCCTCCAAGCTGGGACAGCCATCTGACAGAGTCTGGCAGTAACATCTATGCAAAATTCTGAAAAGAGGCTTGAGCAACCTCATGCAAATTGTGGAGACAGGTAGTTGGTTAAAGGAAAATCAAGTGCTGATGGAAAGGAAGGCAATTCACATCAACACAGAGAATGTTACATGTGTGTACGTATGTGTGTATGTAAGTATGTATTTATTTTGGTAGTGCTAGGAATTGAACCCAGGACTGCCCACATGCTAGGCAAGTGCTCCACTACAGAGCTGCACCCCGGCCCCCTTTTTAATTATTTTCAGACAGGGTCTTGATATGTAGTATAGGCTACCTCTGGCTATCTCGTGATCTTCCTTCCTCAGACTCCCAAATCATTGGGATTACAGGCATGTACCATAGCGCCCAGCAAAAAAATGTTACTTCTGATCATGGTTCATAGAAGGAAATCATGAAAGCTGTTTCAAATGCGTTAGTAAATACTCTCTTTTTGAATCCAGTGCTCTTTTGTTGTTGTTTATTTGTTTTTGTTTTAGCCAGGCAAACCCCCAGTGTGCAAAACAGGGAAAAAGCATTTCATATTTAATGTTCTGGTTTGGCTTTGCTTGCAATCAATGTCGGAATGGGGGTGGAAGCCATCTCAGAACCGAAGGAGGGATGTTAAAGTTTAGTTTTATGTTAAAGTTTAGTTTTAAAGGCAAGGCACACTCAGAGCAAATATGATTCGATGTTCTTCCAAAATTGGCCACCACAGCCCAATGGCGATTTTTAATTCTGAGAGATAAGTACATACAGGAACTTTCCATAAATAAGTGCTTTCATTTTGCAAGATTACATTAAGCTTTTGTGACAAAGTCTGTTCACATTATTATGCAAATTTTTACCCATGTAGCATTCTCCTCTGCTTATCTTGGGGAACAATTCAAACAGAAGCCATAATACACTAATTACCTCTCTTTTATCAAGTATGTTGAGAACTAATAAAGCATCAGGGACGTGGAACACCGCATAATTACAAAACAATAAGGCCAGGAGCTTCCACTAACAAAATCTGAAGGTATCCAAGGGATTCCAATGCCCATGGGTAACGGTGGTAAGCAACTGGGGAAAGGACAGTTTTCATACAAATAAGGACATTAACACAAAACCAGTTGAGGAGCAATTGGAAAATTAAAACACAAAATCAGCCTTACAAGGCAAATATATTAACATTCCAAACTGCATGTGAGGAAATACGAGGCAAAGGAAATTTTAAAATAAAAATTAAAAGGTTACCTAATAATTTTAAAATCAAAATGCTTTTAAATCTACCCTTGCACACAATGCTTCAAAATCTTACAACTATTTTCTGATTTTAAAATATGTACATGCTATTTCGGCATGAAGATGCTTCCAACAAGCACCCAAGGTGTTAAAAGTTCTGTCTCCAGGATGGTGTTTGGAGAGATTTAATTTTACTTTTATCTCTTTTTTGTTCAGCTCTATTATCTTCTATTTTTTCCAACTACTGCTGTGTAATTTCAAAAAAAAAAAAACAAAACTAACTTTAAAGATGATGTCCACAGTAATGCTGTGGCACTACAAGATCCTAAAGAGCTTTATGAATCATCACCAGAAAAATAATTGGAGTATTTAAAATTAAAGTCCACTGAAAAACACTTTCTGAGAACAGTTTGCGAATTTACAGAATGGCGAGTGACTGCTAATGGATTTCTTTTGGCATTGATGAAAATATGCTAAAATGAACTGCATTGATGATTGTTCAATACTCAGAATATAGGAAGCACTGAATTCACCCACCTCAAATGAGTGGATATTATGTGAATATATATCTTGCTTTTACAAAGCTAAAAACAGGGTTGGGCATATGTCTCGATAGAAGAGCACTTGTATAGCAAGCATTAGGCCCTGGGTTTGGTCCCCAGCACCATAATACATACATACACACATACGTACATACATACACACATACATGCACATACACATACATACATGCTAAAAACAAAGTTGGGCACAAGCTCCAAATAATAAAAAACTCCTTGGGGAGACCCGTTAAACAATCACTGAAAGGACTTGTTACCCTCCTTTATACCTTATTTCCCAATTTTCTTAACATTAGAATAATACTGTTATTCTTTATGAGGTTTTTGTTATTTCTGATTTGGGGGATAGTGGGATATGCTGCCCGGGTGGTTTCTGATGCAAATGAGTACAGAACAGCCTCTCCACCTGGTGGGCTGGGTAGGACAGACAGGGCTCTGTGCCCTGGTCCTCACCTCCTCCTCGCCAGCTACATGGTCTTGGGCACAGTAACCTCACTACCTCAATCTGTCCAACTCCCAAATAGAAATGGGTGCCAACAACAGTGCCGGGTTGTTAGGCACCAGGCAGAACAGTGCAAATTAAGCCTCAGCCTAGAAGTGAGACATAGAAGGCACTCAATAAACACAGTCTGAGTGTCCCTTATCCAAAATACTTGAGACCAGAAGTTTGTATTTCAGATATTTTGGAATATCTGCATATCCATACTGAGCTATCTTAGAGATGGGACTCTAAACACAAAATTCATTTATGTTTCACATACATCTTGTAGTCTGCAGGTAATTTGATATAAGGTTTTAAAAATTGGGCATGAAGTGAGTTTCCTGGTGTGGGATTTCCCACACTATGATCAGTGCTCAGAAGGCTTCAATTTGAGACACATGATGGATTTCAGATTTTCAGATTAGGAATCCTCAACCAATAATTCCTTTTTCCTTTCCCTGGACTGGAGAAAAGGCAAATTTTATAAAAAATACAGGTCATTGTATGGGGTTCCAAAATAATTTGCAACTAGTGACTTGACTGAGGGGAAAGACAAGTGGAACATTTTTTAAATGAAGAAAACATAAGTAATGACAGTACTGCTGGCAAAGCAATCAACGACTAGAAAGAACAAGGCCACCACAGCCCTCACAGGGCGGTGAGTGGGGGGTATTCTCCTGTTTATCTCCTACAAAGATTATAAACATACAAAGGATTCCCAACAGCTACCTCGTCTGAGCTGAGAGGTGAAGGGAGAGGACACCCAGCTCTACCCACCACCTCCTTCCCGGGGTTCCCATCTTTACCCAAAGGCCAGGCGTTGACAGTCTCCGGCAGCTGTCTAACAGGTGAGGCCTTGGCAGGCCTTCTCCCTGGGCCTCCCCCTGAGCCCAGATCCTCTCATAAGTCAGGAATGGCAAGAAGCCCAGCTTGGACAGGACATGTTAGGAGGTGTCATGGTACAAGAGACACACTCTGAGGGACATGCCTGCAGAGCTGGGCCTGCCACATCCTCCCCAGTACCAACGGTGGAAGGCCCCAAAGTGTGCTCTTGAAGTCTCAGAAGAGTCAGTTGCCAATAAAGGGGGCCAGAAACCAAGGCCTCTTCCAGTCCAGATGTGGTGGTTAAATAGGTAAGACTAAACAGGACCCACTACAATTAGCCTGCAGCTGTATCACTGTGGCGTCCTATCCCGTCAGAGCTCAGAAACTAAGGAGGGGCAGGCATGGTTAGTTCTTGGATGGGAGACCACCTGGGAATACCAGGTGCTGTAGGCTTGGGAGAAGGACCTGGCAACGCACTCTCAAAAATCAAACTGCCATTGAAAACCCTACGAATGGCAGAGAAGCACTGACAGTACTGTTTCGCCTGTTGTACGTAGGGTTGCTATGAGTTGGACACAGACACTTAACAACCACCACCACCACCACAATTAGGGAGAAGTTTCCTAAACTACCTCTGATCCTTCACATCTCCATTGACAGCAACCCAAACCTCACATTCCAGTTATGAGCAATTGTATTCAACCCCATGGACACTAATCAATGCCCTCAATGTGTAATTACCTGTGAAAGACACATAAGTACCCAAGATAAAAACACATCCCAGTTAGATGTAAGCTGAGAGGGAGCTGGGCTTAAGAGAGGTGTAGGTAATAAGCTTTATCTTCCCGATCTAGATGAATCCACCTAGGATAAGGAGAAAGGGGAAGCTAAAAATGACAAGAAGAAAAAGCAAGTCCTGGATGACTAAATTAGAAACCAAAAGGAAAATCCAGAGCCGGATAAAGCTGATCACTATCAAGAGGATATTAAGTCATAATGATAGTCCAAATTCCAGCAACTGGTTTCAAGATTACAGAAACGCAAATTGAGAAGGAGTCTGGCCGATAACAACATAAATGAAAAGACAAGGCTGCTCCTTCTTCATTTGCTTCTTTTTTGTAAGACAGGGTCTTATTTCGTAGCCCAGGCTGTCCTGGAACTTGCTACGTAGACCATCAGACTGGCCTCAGACTTGTCTCAGTCCTCCTGCCTGATTCTCTGGAGTGTGGGATCACAGGCGTGGGCCACTATACCAGCTTAATACAAGGTATTTAAGTTATACAATTACCAAGCCACATGACCACCAAAACAACTAAGAGGCTGTGTGAACAGGTGGATAGCATCTGGAATGAGAGAGGAGAGAGTTCCACACAAGAAATCCTTGTCCTTCCTGAGACACGGCTCAGGGTCCCCAAGCAAGTCCCTCATCATTGTCTACAGCCTCTCTTCAGCTCAGATTTCTAAAGACAAGACGATGAGACTCAGAACCAAAGTCTAAGAGGAACGGAGGGTCCACCTGAAGGAAAAGACTGGGCCTGCAACTTTGTTGTTGTTGTTAGGTGCCACTGAGTCAGGTCCATCTCATAGTGACCCTACGTACAACAACAGAACGAAACACTCCCCAACACTGTACCATGCCTGGCACTATGTAAGTGCTTTTCTGCTATTGATAGAGTTTTCTTTTCTTTTTTTGCAGTACTGGAAGTTGGACCCAAGGCCTCACACCTGCATGTGTTTGCAAGTGCTGTACCAACAAGCTGCACCCTCAGTCTTTTTTTTTTCTTGAGGCAGGGTCTCGCTAAATTATGCAGACTGCCTCTGGTCTCGAACTTGCGATCCTCCTGCCTCTGTCTCCTGAGCCACTGGGATTATAGGTGTGTGCCACTGTGCCCAGCTCTATTCAATGGCTGAGTTTTCAATGGCTGATTTTTGGGGGGATTGTTTCAGGAGAGGGCTGCCAGGTCCTTCTCCCATCTTGCAAGATGTAGGGATCAAACCCAGGGCCTCAGAGCACACTGAGCAAGCACTCTACCAACTGAGCTAAACCCTAGCCCTGAGCCTGCAACTTAGCTGTACACAAAATATGTGAAGGTCTAGTATTGGAAGGAAAAATTAAGTCTTTTCTTTTTGTCCCTAAAGGATGGAAACTCTACAGGAACAGTGAGTGGAAGTTACCAGGTCCCAGGTTTCAGCTCCCGGCAAGAGCTTGGAAGGATGATGTACAGCCTGTGGGAAAATGAAGGAGGGCATCCTTGGTACTGTGTAGTCACCAGCACTGGTGGTTTAGGCAGAACCCAGAAACTGCTTCCTGTGACTGAGTCCTGGGGAAAGCATTCAGACACCACACATGACCACAATCGCAGCAGCATTCAAACCTTAAGGTTTGTGTAGGGAATTATCCAACCCTCATCTTGCCCCAATGGGTAATAAGGATCTCCCCTTGGTTGGCCAAGAAGTGACATCTGGTTTCACTCTTTATTTGAACTTCACTCCTCAATTGGCTGCACCTAGGTCCTCGTGCCCCCACCTGATTGTCATCTTGAGGCAGTTACCCAAGGGCTATATAAATAAAGCTCGCTCTGCATATGAGGCGGCCACTGATGGTAATGCTGAGAGCTGCTGCTGCTGATGGTGATGCTGATGCTGAGTGCTGCTGGCTGCTAGCTTCCTGCTGGGAACTGTCTGTCTGTCTGACCACAGACTAAGAAAGAACTCTTTCTCTGGATTCGATCAGCAACACGGAAGCATCTCTCCTTGTGACCACGGAGACTAGGACGACTAGACAGCACTCTCAAGGAAAGACGGACTACAAGCAAGCTGAGGAAAGCATCTTGGACCCAGCATCAAGACGCTGAAGCTGAGGACAGTCTTCGGTCCCAGCGCTGGAGGCAGAAGAGCCACTGCTGCCCTTGAGGCAGCAATAGAGCTGCAGCAATTAGGCTGCTAACACTTGTTTGGGTTCCTCTTGGTCCTTATCAGGGCTGAGAGGCAATAAAGAGCTCCTTTTGGTCCCTGCAAGACAAAAACGCCTGAGGCTTTTCCTTTTTCTCTCTCTTGGTGTTCCTGAGGGCCACAGGAGTCCATGTCCCTCACCAGAGGGTCCCAAGTGAATTGTATTTAGTTACCTGTGTACTCTACCATGCCACCCATCCAAACATCTGGGCCGGACTGGGAGGTGTGTGTGCACCCCACAGGTTTGTACATTCACTCTGAAATCTTAAAACGACCAAATTTAACCAAAGCAATGATAGCAATAATCCTATGCAGAAAATGTCCTAGTTCCCATTCATCGTCAACTTAAGTTGGACACGGGCTTCTGGTATAATAAAAAACAGGAACCCTTAGAAAAAAGGAAGAAAAGGAGAGCACCTTACTTTCAGGGATTTTACCTTCTGCACTATTGAAAACTAAACGTGAATGTTGTTGAAGCTGCAAATTTGGTCCTTTTCCATCTCATTCATTACAACTATTAAACTCATACCATAGCCCAGCACATTGCTTCTCTCAGCCATTTCTCAGGAGTATAGCTTAAGAGTGTACTTTTCCAATTTGCACAACAACAATAGCCTTCCAAGTTTGCCTACTGCTAGCAAACTTATGCAGAAACACTAATCCCTGGGCACCAGGCGGGAGGGCACACTGCCAGCAGTCTGGGGTCCTCATCAATTCTTAATGCTCTCATGCATGCATGCACATACACACAAAGAGATGGAGACAATGTCATTGGAGATTCCTGGTCATGTCAATCGCACCATTTGTGTTATTTTTCCTTGATCTGGGCATGTTGCTACAGAAGGCTCTTGAAATTACATTGTATATTGTTGGGTCACTTGAACTGGATCAGGTGCAGAGAGAATAAGGATCAATGATAACAGAAAGTGTTCACAATACTATTCTTCATAAATGGTTTTCTTTATTAAGGAGGAGAAAACAGTGTCATAGAATAAATTGCTATGCCATGCAGCTAATACTTAGTAAAGGCTGAGTTTGAATCTTATGGGCCTGGCTTGAGGGCTCAAGTTTTTCCCATGACACAGGGGGCTTCCTCCATACTAGTACCCATTGTGGTTGTTATTTTTGGTGGTGCTACGCTTTTGACTATGCTGTAGCTTTCTTCACCATGTCACGTAGGATGTAAAGGCCATACAGAGGGGTTCAGTGGCTGTTGAGGGTCCTGGCTGCAAGGAGCTCCTTGTCTGAAGGTCAAGTGTTATGGGGGAAGTGCTGGAGTCCAGGTGTGAGATAGTGTGAGGTACACAGCAGTCCCAGCTACGCAAAATAGAGAAGGGCAGCAAGGGATTCTACCTGAGCATGCCAGGACAAGCCTGTGCCATCCACACAGTTTGAAGGAGTGAGCAAGGTAACAGAGAGACTCAGGAGGTGAGGCCAGTCAGAGAGAACAAGAATCCTGGCCTGGGGCAGATGGAGTGGCGACAGGTACTGGAGCTGTACTGGCCCAGTGCACACGTCAAGGGACTGAGTTGCATGAGCTATTGTGTGGTGTGGCTCACCTGGAAGTTCAGGAGAAATATCTGAGGCTGCTGCAAGAGAGACTGGAGGGATGGCAAAGAGAGGAAGGCAGCTCTCCCAGCTGTGGCCCACAGCCTCCCGTAAAAAGAAAGATGAGGGGACCTGCCATGCTTCAGGGCCATGACTTCCATCTGGCAGAGAATGAAGGTCACCTCATTCGCCACCATAGATTAGGCAAGTGCAGATTCAAGCAGTTCAGATGGTGGCAGGAAAAACTGCAGCCCCTTACCAAACCACAGGTTTCTCTGAGAACTAAAGTAGATCTAGTCACTTCACTCCCAACCGGTGACTCTGGCTGCTTTACATTTGGAATCCACAGACGCCCACAAAAGATCTTTTCCAAAAACCTCCTTTGCAAAGAAGGCTGGGACGGGGCTGGGGGTGAGAGGGATCTGTGGGCCAAAGCCTCCAGTGACATCTTGAGTCTTGTTAATTCAGAAATATTTGCTCTCAGTGACTTAACATAAACTCTGCTGATGCACAGTTTCTTTCTGGCAAGTGAGCGCTAAAGCCGGGGAGGAAATACGAGGCTCATTTTGTGGAAGTACCTGATAATGGATTTCTGTTCCCTTGACAAAAACAGAGAAAAGTGGAGAAATGCTAATAGGATTCGTGGGCTCTAAGTAATGATTCAGACCATTTCTAGCTTGTTACTGTCAATACCCAAACCCAGGCCATCTGCATGAGGCTACAGGTGGGCCATGAGCATCCTTCCCCTGCTGACCACAGCCCCTGGAACCAGAGAGACAAAGGTCAGGACTTCTAGAAGGTACTACCCCCTACTCTGGTCTCCATGAAGGCTGCCTCATTATGAACAAAATTTAAATCTGATCAGTTGAACTGATCGATCAAATTCTGATTCTTCTGCTTTGTCATCCTTCCCCTCAAAATCTTTGAGAGTAAATATGCACGTCACCCAATTCACACCTCAGAGTAATTCACAGTGACCCTGAAGATAAGTTATTTTGTCACTGACATCAAAATCCAACTTTACCACCACAGCTTTTCCTGGAACCAGGTAGAGCCTCAGGGAGAACAACACTGTAACAAGTACAGTCCTTGTGGAGATGAGAAATCAGATTTCATTTCTAACTCTTCACCTCATCTTTAAAAAGTAACTTGCACTGTTGTCTTTCTTTGCTCCACAAGCAGAAAACTTAGAAAGCAGTCCATTCAGTTTCCCACTTTCACTCAGACTCCCCAGCTTGAAAATGTGTCTTATATTTGCTCTCCCCTGAAAAGCACAGTTCTGCTCTGTGATGATAATATTTTCCTGTAACTTTCCTGTCTCAAAATACATTGTTATAACTCAGCTCCACTCAACATGCCCTCCCTGCCTATGTACCATGGGCCAGACACTGGTCCTGTGTGATAGAAATAACCCAAGGGAGTGTGCAAGCTAATCAGTAGACAGACACTATGCAGTCCAGCTCCATAATTGCTCTCAGAGACATTCAGGTTGTCCACTGCAGTTACAATCCATGACACTGACTGAGAACAGAGTTCAAAGGCTATTTGATACACCAGAGTATCTGATCTTTCTTTGTGATGTATTACTTGCTAAATGTCTCCAATATAAAATAAACTCTGCTCTAATGAATGTTACTAATAAGAACAAAATTTTGAGAAAAAGAAGTATTAGGCCAGCAAATGCAAAATTAATATTGTTTCAGAAACAAGAGAATATGCCTTATATAAGGCCAATGATCTTTTATTCAATATATCCTTATGCTCTAGAACTCACAGAGCACTAGTCATAAATGCAATAAAATAAATGAAAAACACACAGACCCCCAATACAGGCCAAACATAAAGAAGGTTTGAAAAAGGGTATATTTCCTCTCTCATTTGAAATACAACCTACAGGCCTGCTTAATTAAACGCACACTTGGTTGGTGCTGTGAGCCGTCTCATCAACCTTCAAGGGGGAAGCCAAGTGAAGATTGCTTTTCAAGTTTTAATTCACTGTCTTCTCTTCTACTCATGGTTACACATTTGTTTCAGATTTGTACCTCATTGCCTTGCTTGTCCCCCAAATAATTAAATTCTAGAATGTCAAGTCCTTCAACACCACTTCAAAAGGGCAATTTGTGGTATTGAAATGAAGTGCTCATGGTGCCTTTTTTGAGGTTGTCCAAGATTTTGCTTTACTTGGTTCTACAACCAACACCCACAGAAGCAGCAGTCAAGAAATTAAAAGATGCATTGCATTGGGAAATGCCATTGCAAAAGACCTCTTTAAAGTGTTGAAAAGTAAAGGTGCCACATTGAAGACAGATGTGCTCATGATTCATGCCATGGTATTTTCAGTCACATCATATGCTTGTGAAAGCTGGACGCTGAATAAGGGAGACAGGAGAAGAATTGATGCTTTTGAATTATGGTGCTGGAGACGAATACTGAGTATACCATGGACTGCCAAAAGAACCAACAGATCCATCCTTGAAGAAGTGCAACCAGAGTGCTCCTTGGAAGCAAAGATGGCTAGACTGTCTCAAACAGGATCAACCCCTGGAAAAGGACATCATGTTTAAGAGAGTTGCAGGTCAACCAAAAAAAAAAAAAAAAAAAAAAGAAGACTCTCAACTAGATGGATTGAATAAGTGGCTGCAACAATGGGCTTAAACATAAAAAAGATCCTATGCATGGCACAGAATTGGAGAGTGTACATAGGGTGGATATTAGTCAGACTCATTTCAACAGCACCTAACAACAACAACAACAACAACCATAGACTGTCACATCCTTCAAAACCATTTCAAAAAGGAAATTCTTGGTATTAAAATGAAGGGTTCATGATGCCTTTTAAGTCTGAGGTGCACTGCCACATGGGGATTTAGTAGGTTTACATAGATCAGGTCCCCAAAGCTGAGCAGGGTCAGGTAATTCCAACTGCCCTTCTGCTTCTGCCCTGTACAAATGCAAATTGGTTCAGGTCCTTTAAGCAACAACCCTGAAATATGTCAGGGGAGTTTCTTTAGTAGCATGTGACCCTAAGGTTTCAAACGTATGGCCTCTTCCTGGGACAAATAGCCAAACCACGTAATTTTCCTACTCTAATAAAAGAATCCTGCAGCCATACCACTGTGGTGTCAGATCTCATCAGATCTTAGAAGCTTAGCAGGGTCAGGCCTGGTTAGTTCGTGGATGGGAGACCATGTGGGAACACGAGGTGCTGTAGGCTTGGGAGAAGGATCAGGCAACCCACTCCCCCCCCCCAAAAAAAATAATCAGCCAGTGAAATCCCTATAAATAGCAGAGAAGCCCTGGTAGTACTGTTTCGCCTGTTGTACCCAGGGTCGTTATTAGTTGGACACCAACTTGGGAGCACCTAACAACAACAATAAAAGAAAGAAGAATGGAGATGCACACAGCATGCATTGCCGGACACATGCTCTGAGCCCCCACCCAAAAGTGAGTGAACTTCCCAAGTCATCACTGACTTTCATGGTAAAGAGCTCAACCAGTAGCTATCTTGGTAGACCTTCAAGTCTCCAGGCTTATACTTCCTCAAGATGGTGGACATTGGCCCCTGGCACTTCTGACTTAATTCCAAAGTTTCACTCTTTCCTAAAAATATCATGAATTCCTCTAGTTAGGGGCTGGGAGACTTAATCCAATAGACTGTGAACACCTGCATTTCAGAAATAAAGTCATGGTGACTCAACATCAAATAACTTATCCTGAAAGCTTAAGTGGTCGCAGACAGGCTTCTTGTCCAACTTCCAAATGTTTCCTCGATAACACAAGTGACAGAATTAAGCCACTTTGTGGGCAATTTAATGTAAAAGATCCTTTAAAAGTTTTCACAACCTAGTAGCTCCAATTTACAAAATCATATAATTAGTACAAACTCATAAAAATTACATGGAATGACAGCTCTGCTGCTCGACAGATAGCTGGAGAAAATTTTAAGCCTGCCTTCACCAAGGTGTTGCCACTGTGGCTATCAGTCAATAAGGGGATGATATCTTCTTTCGTCATCATTTATACGTATCTTCTTCTTTTCTTCAGTGAGCATGTATCACTTTTTTTCAAGTATAATGCCCATCCTATCTACTCCTATATTAAGCAAATCATCGCTCTGGCTACAAAGCAGCAAAACCAGAGCAGGCAGGATGTGTGCCAGGTCACACCTGACAAAAAGACAGCAGGACACGTTGGTCTTAGTAAATTTGGGGATCACCCTCAGATACCTGGGAGCCCGTGGAGCACGGGAGTGCATTCCCTCCGTGGCCAGGAGTGGGGGGCTCCCTCATGGTCTTGAGATCATGAGTGATGGGATTGTAGCCCCCTGCAGAAAGAAGAGGGAAACTGTGGCCATGGAGACTCTGGCATTTTGAGGAGAAAAAGGACTGAGGGGGGCCCACCGGAGAACCTGAGATGCCCCTCGCAGTTTGTGGGCTTCTCGTTCCTGGTAGGAAGTCCAAATTGAAAGTGACCACCAAAAGGGAACTGAGCTGGCCTACTTCCCCTGAATATGTCTGCCAGGGAAAGAGGACCAAAATCAGAGCCTCAGGGAGGAAACTGCAAACTAGAGGGACGCCCACATGGGGAGGGAAGAGGAAGAGGTGAATGGGAATCTGGGCTTCTCTTGCCGGGAGCCGACAGCCCCACTCCTCTCTTCTTAGTCTTCATTCCAGGTTACAGTTACCCTTATCTCTGCCCATTCCCACTTTCCAGCCCCCCTTCATGTCTCCCTTATACCTTTGGGCTCTTCTTCCAATGACAATGTAGTTGTTTGGTGTCACACCACATCTTTTATTTGGAGACCTCAGAAGGACAAGGCTCAGCGTTTACTCCAAGTCAAACAACTTCCTACTGAAAATGACTAACATCTTGGAAAACCAAAAGCAAGTAGAGCAAGGTGCTGTGTTCCAGCCAGATACAATCTGCCATTTACAAAAGTGTTAGATCTCAAGAAAAACATGTATTATGGTTTGCCAGGAAAAAAATGCATCTGCAGGAACATATTGGTCAGCTGACTGCAAACCGCTGCACCAAGATAGCAAATGTATGCTTGTGGCAGCTGGAGATCCAACCTACCTGCACTTATGGGAACATGGGATTCCTTGGCTGCAGAAATACAGTGCAATGTGGCTGCAAGAGCATTTGCCTCAATTCACAGATAAAAGGAAGGAGTTTGTTTTTTTCTGTTTGTCATTTGTTGTTAGGTGCTGTCAAGTCATGTCCGACTCATAGAGACCTTCATAGGGTTTTCAATGGTTGATTGTTTTGGGATTGCTTCAGGAGTAGATTGCCATGTCCTTTTCCCAGTTTTGCAGTGCTAGGGATCAAACCCAGGTCCTCGGAGAGTGCAAAGCAGCACTCTACCAACTGAGCTAAAAGGAAAATAGCTTGTTTTTTTCTTGTTGACTTAAAAACAGTTTTTTGTTGCTGCCCAAACATTATCTTTTCTCATAGGTAACTATATAATATAGATTTAGATAAAAGAAAAAATCATTCTATATATTCATTTCTTTAAGCCAAAATAACAAACAGAAAATACATACTATTTGAGTAACTTAATTAAGGTCTGCAGCCATAGCACCCTGGCATCCAATCCTGCCTGATCTGGAAGCCAAGTAGGGTCCACCTGGTTAGTCCTTGGATGGGAGACCACCTGGGGATCTCAGGTGCTGCAGGCTAGGGAGAAGGACCTGGCAATCCATTTTCAAAACAATCCACCATTGAAAACCCTATGAAAATCAGAGAAGCACTGACAATAGTGCAGGGCAGGGCACAGTGTCTGAGAGTTTTTCATTCTGTTGTACACAGGGTCACTATGAGTCAGAACCAACTCAACAGCACCTAAAAACAACAATCATTTAAGACATATCCTATTCTCACCTTGGCTTGAGCTGAACAGAAGAAAAAAAGTGTCAAAATGACACAAGCAGCTAGGAAGTTACTAAATGGAAAAGTATCTCTGTCAAACATGTTTTCAGGAAAATGGAGCTATCAGCAAGGGGATAGAACTCTTCCAAAAGGGGTTCCTCACATAAACACTACTCAGAGCAAAGAAAGGGCTTAACGAAAAGTATAAACAAAAGTTCGTTCTAATTTTATTTTATTTATGTAGTGCAATCAAAAAATACAGTGAATGTATTGCCCAATGCCATCCAACAGAAAGGCAGGGATCTTCAACAGGGCAAATGGCACATCCAACCTTAGGAATAGTATGTGGCAACTTTCAACTGTGGTGATGATCCTGAGATTGAAGTTTAGAGTTCTCCTTACAAATCACACAATTTTCATGCCAATAATAATAAAAAAAGCACCTCCATCAACATCCACCATCAAAGTGATATTTATTGTTATTTTTGACTTTGACGGAATTGTATGAACAGTATGTTGAACTTTGAATATTATAAGAGCTTATTAGAGCATTAACTTTAGCTGCTTATCCCAGCTAAAGTAAAATGTTATCCAAACATTTTACTAACAATGAAAACCATATCATTGAGTCAAAATCTCTCATTTACAGATGAGGAAACTGAGGCAGTTAAATCAACCAGTAATGTCACACTGTGTTTAGTAACTGTTTGTTGTTGTTGTTAGGTGCCTTTGAGTCAGTATCCGACTCATAGTGACCCTCATAGGGTTTTCAATGGCTGTTTCAGGATTGCCTTGGGAGTGGATTGCCAGGTCCTTCTCCCATTTTTGTGGTGCTGGGAATTGAACTCGGGACCTCAGAGACTGCAGTGCAGCACTCTACCAACTGAGCTAAATCCCAGCCCCGCACAGTAACTATTTAGCCAAATGAAATCTGCTTATGCAACATGTAATACAAGTGTAATAGTGTTGACATTGCCCCATTCAAACACTTTGTTATCCCCAAAACTTAACTGTTCGCAGTAATGAGAACACAGAATGCTATGGCTTCGATGTGAATTTGTAAGCCACTATGCAATCTCAAAGATCTTTCCACATCACCTCCTGTGACCAACAGAAGGTATGTAGTCATCCCTCTCCAAGACGCTCAAAGAAAGAGGACAATAAGGAGCTGCTGCTCGGAGACCTGTTCCTGCCATGTGTGTTTCCAGCAGATAACACTTTGTTACAGGTTCTGGTTGAATGTTGGTACAGTTTGCTTTCATTTAAGAATTTCTTGCTACAATGAAAAAAGAATCACTCTGGAGAATCAAATGCTAGTCCTTAATTTAAAGTAAAGACACGGATAATTTCGGTGTTTTTTTTGTGTGTGTGTGTGAAGGAAGAGGTCACAATATGAATTCCTACCCTGACTCTCCTTCCTTGACCCCTGTGTGAAGGAATGGCCAAGTCAAAGCTTTTACTGTTAACATCAGCACTGCTCCAGGTCCCAGATGTGTCCAGTACTCTGAAGAGACATGGACTAAGGTCACTTTTATTTAAAAGGCGAAGTCACTAAATCTTTATGCTTTGTATTAACAATGTCATAAGGAAAAGAATGATGTCTGGATTGTATGTGCAATACTTATCAATTCTCCACAGCACAGATTCTATTTTTGATTTTTTTTAAATGTTCAATGTGGCCAAATAACGGCAAATAATGCTTTGCTAAAAAATGTGTCCTGTTCTGTGATAAGAAGAAAAGAACATAGAGGGAGAGAAAACTACTTATTCTTTCCGGAATAACGCAGACCCATGTCAACTCCATAAGTGAGGACCCAGAGCCCACAGAGGGCTCCCTGAGGCCCCAGGCCCAAGAGCAGTGCAGGTGTCCTCACACATAGGGCCCCCAGGTCTGGCTTCGAGTTCTTCCAGCCATAACACAGGGGCCTAGTTTCCACCTCTCCCAGCTTAGCTCCCCCACATGCTTCCTCTCCCACATACAAATTTTTTCCACATGTGCTGTTCACTTTCCAAAATCTCATTCACCACCTAGAGAAAAAGGTACAGGCTTCCTAGAGTGAGATCAGACCGATCCTTATGCTTCCAGGTATTTCGGTGTCTCTCTGAAAGCTCAGTACAGGGCTCTACACACAGCAGGTGCATAACACAAGGCTGCTAGTGCAACAGATGTAAAACATCCAATCCTCTGTATTTCTTCTCCACATAAGGAATTAAGGATGCTTTCCTATTTTAGAGAACTACACAGCCCTGTAGAAGAGAAAACTTTCAACTTATTGCTGAGACTGCATCAGGTTATAAATGGAGTTATCTGCATGAAATCTTTATGTGTGCATGTGAGTATCAAATCTTATGCATTAATGAGAACAAAATGCAGGAAAGCAAACATTCCCAAAAAGCATCTTAAATGTAACTGAGTTCAACAAATTATCTTTCTTGAGTGGGAAGTGAGAGCATGGACTAGAGATACTTGTCCCATAGGATCAAAGCTACCTTTGTTCATAATCAATACCAGCTTTCCTATGCATACAGATTGGCACATCAGTTGCCAGATATCCTCCAGGTATACTATTGGGTAAGTCAAATTTAAAAATTACCCAGATTTTAACACTATATCATGTACACATGTATCATAACATCACATGGCACCTCATAAATATGTACAATCAGTTAAAATTTATTGTATAAAAAAAAAGAAAAAAAAAGAATTAGCCAGTAATAATCACTTCTTGCCTGCAGCCATACCACGATGGCATCCAATCCCATCAGGTCTCCAAAGCTAAGAAGGGTAGGGCCTGGTTAGTATTTGGATGGGAGACCACCTGGGAACACCAGATCCTATAGGCTTGGAAGAAGGACCTGGCAACCCGGTCCCAAAAAGCAATCAGCCATTGAAAACCCTATGAATAGCAGAGAAACACAACAATAGTGTTTTGCCTGTTCTACACAGGGTCACTATGAGTCGGACATTGACTCCATGACACCTAACAACAACAACAACTTTTTAAGGAAACCTTGAGATAAAGTCCTCTTGTAATGGAACAAGTCTTGTTTGCGAACCATCTCACAGGACTAAAGTTATAGAATAGCCATAAAGATAAACTGAAGTATTATTCCTCCATGTTCTATAAATTTTAAGTTATAGTTGTAAGAGCTGTGTGCTGGCCTACTCATAAGTTTCCAAGTCATTCGTTTATTTATTTACTTAAGTTATTGGCTATGTTATTGGTGAAGTAACAAATTACATTTCTAAGAAACAAAGAATACCATCTTCTTTTTACTTAATTGAAACACACACACACACACACACACACACACACACACACAATTCTAAGACTCCTAGAAGATAATGCAAGAGAAAATCTAGGCAATGTTGGGTCTGGTGACAATTTCTCATGCAATACCAAATACCCAGCTGGGGTTTAACTCAGTTGGTAGAGTTCTGCTCTGCACTTTCTGAGGCCTGGGTTCTATCCCTAGCACTGCAAAAATGGGAGAAAGACTTGGCAACCTACTCCCAAAATAAGCAGGCATTGAAAACCCTATATATAGCAGAGAAGAACTGACACAGTGCCAGACATGGCACAGTGTTGGGGAGTGTTTCTTTCTGTTATACATAGGGTGATATGAGTCGGACCCAAATCGAGAACACCTAACAACCACCACCAAATACCCAACCTGTAAAGCTAGGCTTCATTACAATGAAAAATCTCTTTGCAAAAGGCACCATCAGGAAGTTAAAAGGCATGCCACAGACTGGGAGAAAATATTTGAAAAAGATGCATCAGATGAAGAACTGTTATCCAAAATACACAAAGGACTTTTAAATCTCAACAATAAGAAAACAAATAACACAATTGAGAAATAGGCAGAAGACCTGAAGAGAGACCTTACCCAAGAAAGAAGATATATAGATGGAAAACAAGCTCATGAAAAGATGTTCAACATCACAAGTCATCAGGGAAATGCAAATTAAGACGAGCAGGGAGCTAGGGTCCAGTGGCTCATGCCTATAATCCCTCTATCCGAGGCCGGCCGAGGCAGGAGGATTGGAAACTCAAGGCCAGAGGAAGCCTGAATGACTTAATGAGACCCTGTCTTCAAATAAAACAATTTAGAAAGGGCTGGGGGTGCAGCCCAGAGGTAGAGCACTTGCAAAATATTTGTGAGGCCCTGGATTCAATCCTCAAGTACCAGGAAAAAAAGCAAAAACAAAACAAACAACAACAAAGAAAAACACTTGGTTCAATTCTCTGATGGCTTCAGAGAAAAGTCAGCAAAAACTGATACATGGGGGTGGGGGGCATGTGTCAGGCTGAAAGCAGCCACTGATGCTCATGTGCCTTTCTCCTGGGGATGAAGAGACAACAGAGTTTCAAGGACAGTGGGTCTGAGGAGCTCTAAGCACCAAGTAGGAGCCCAAGTGAGGTTAAACAGGCTGGCCCAGCACTGCTCCAGGCGTGAGGCTAACTCTCTCAAGCCTGTAGGCCATAAGCTGTTTGCTGATTTTGTGGAAGTAATTTCTTAAAATTGCCAATGAGTCATAAAAGTGTGTGTGTGTGTGTGTGTGTGTGTGTGTGTGTGTGTGTGTTTTATGTGTGTAAATCGGCCCTTAAATAGTTAATATTTTCTAGGCTGTACCAATGGTACATCTATGGGCTACTTTTAGTAAGAGATTTTTTCCCCCTTGGAGCAAGACATTTTATTCCTCTAAGTTTTGACCCATCTAATATTTTTGTGGAAATTACCAGTGGGAGGTAGGGATGCAGGTGTTTCTGTAAACTGCCTCTGAAGCCACCATCATTTCTAGGAAAGACTTGTATCATTTCATGCAAAAGTAGCCTGAAATAGTCATTAGGAATATTTGTGTGCTTTACTAAATTTTAAAAAAAGATAGTTGATGTCTTTTATCTATTTTGAAGGGAAAAATTTGCTGTAAGGGATATATTTACAAAATCTCCAGGTAAAGTTGTAAAAGTAAGTAACTTGCTTCTCTATGAAATAAAATATTCAAGTATTAGAAAAACTAAATTGCATGTGATGGAGCACATTTGCAATCCCAGCACTTGGGAGGCTGAGTCAGGAGGATCTCAAGGCCAGCTTGGACTACATAGGGAGACCACATCTCAAAAAAAAAAAAAAAAAAAAAAACCCAAAACAAACAAACAAACTTAATTGCTACACAGAAACCAGTTATCATGTAACAGCAAACATCAGCTATTGTATGCATTTTCTCTCCCCTATTCCTTTACTTTGCTGTTATTTTTCAGTACTAGGGGGTTGAACCTAGGGCCTTGCACATACTTTGCAGTTGCTCTACCACTGAGCAGCACTCCCAACCACTTTTTAACTTTTTACCTTGAGACAGGGTCTCACTAGGTTGCACAGGCTGTCCCTAGCCTCGAACCTGCCATCCTCCTGCCTCTGCCTCCCAACTCCCTAGATTACAGATGTACACCATCACACTTGCTTTTCTCTTCCTGCTAAACACGACCACCTGCAATCAGCATTCTCATGGGCTGCTGCTTGGAGGAAAGGGCCCTCTGTTATTTTCCAGCTTCACATTGCCTCTTTGGGTCCTTCTGAATAGAAGCTGTTTCATAAGATAACAATGAGGAAGAAATTATTATTGACAAACCAGGTTTGGCCTTATGTGTTTGTCCCAGAAACCACAAAGCACCAACCAGCCTCCATCCACTGAGGGAATTTGTCTGCCATCTTGAGTTTAGACAGAGAGAAACTGACCTGACATTTGCAGAATGTGTTACACACTCTCTGTCTATAACCAACGCCTCATTTTAGAGATGATGAAAATACAGATTTAAAAAAGAATAACACAACCAAAAACCATTCATGGAAAAGAGAAGCACGTCAGCAACTTCCCATAGAACCACCACCCTTGGTGGTTGGGACAGCGCGCTCCTCATCACACACCCATTACCTCAGGGGCTCATTACTTAACACTCTAATTGCCAATGGCTCACAGGCTGCCACAATGCCCTAGTAACACTTCTAGGTCAAGGAGACTCCTGGGTCAATGTTCTTTAGTATCAATTATAATACAAACTGAAGGGCCCAGTGAATTTGTTTCTGTTACAAACTGATCTTTGGATACATTTCCCCACAAAATTGTACAATAGTTTTTTTCATTTACTGTTTACCTATCACATGAGCTCTCTGAACCTCAATACTGCATCACAAAATCGGCATTAAAAAGCAACCAGGGCAATGGTTATAGCACTGGAATTCGAGGTGATTTCCTCATTTTGAATATTGGAAAATTATAGATATCTGAATTGCTCATCATGTCTCACATGACGATGGTGCTCCATTGTAGAGGATTTTGCTACTATGAAAAATTACAGACCCAAGCTTAAATGTGCAGATACTACATGCTGATTAAGTAGAGAGTGACCGAAACAAGCCTGGAAGAAGTCTGGCTGGAAGAGTATTTTTACATACAGATAGTATATTAACAAGTTGAGTGTGCCATTTGGCATGTGACCTTCAAAAGTATTTGGCTGTGCTTTTCTAAGGAACAGACATATCAAGACATGATCTCAGAGAAGGCTCCATATATTTATAAACCTGTGTCTGTGATGAACTGCTGGTATAGGAGTTGGGGGACATGAAGTTTTTCTCTGCTGCTTTGCCCCTGATACTGTCTCCCTTGCATCAAATGCTGGAGATGCTATTCTACTTCCACAGCAAAGGAGACACTGGAGCCTGCTGGTTCACTTCCATCGAAACCCAGCAGCAACATGCAGAGGTACGATTCAGCTGGCACTCCAAAGCCTTAGAGGAACAGATCATTCAGAGGTCAGATGAGGTTTTATCCTACCAAACCTTAAAGAGCACCAGACACCAGCTATAGAGTCCTTCCCATGCATTGCTAAAGTCCAGAAAGAAGAAAAATGCACAAAACACAGAAAAATAGTTTGAAAGAAGGTAGAAACAGATGAAAGGGTTAAGCTTAGAAGAGTGGCATGTATTGGCTTACTAACCCTGGCTATGTCTATTCTTCACTCTCAAACACAAACGCCTTCATGTACTTGGAATGTTTAAACTGCTAAAATCTCAAGGAGCTATTTTTAAAAAATAAATAATTATATGGTCAGAGTAAGAACCATGACTTCACCTATATGGACCGTGAATATATTCATATATATACTACAATCAGCATTACTAGACATTTCCAAGCCTACACTCAACCAGTTTTGTGGATTTCATGTACAGAATTCATTGCCTCACATAACACATTAAAGCTAACAGTGCCCACTCCTTCACCTTTACTCAGAAAAACACAACTCCTTGGGTCTCACAGTTCAAAAACTGTGTGGGAAAGAAGCAAAAAGAAAAGGTTAATTTTTAAACAAATCAACTTTGCAAGAAAGGCTGGCATCCTGTGAGAGGGATGGAAAACCTGCTTTCATGAATGATTCATCCTTAGAGACTGCGGGTGGATTACTCAAGGTCCCCAACGGGCCCTTCCTGCATGTGTACCATGTAAAACACTGACAAACACAACCCAGTTGGCAACACGTATCTCATTCTAAGTTCAAAAAAAGTCAGGAAGTAGGTAGAGAGCAACACTTTCACACTGGGGGAGGGGGAAGTAAAACACATCCCAAATATTATTTACTTAAACGCCCTCCCAAGGGAGGGAGATCAATAAGTACAGTAAAGACAAACACAAAAGCCTCCAGCGTGCAACCACACATCCACCCTTGGCTCTTAATGTCAACAAGGAAGAAAAGGACAGAGAGGCAGCATTATAATCAAGCAAAAGCTCACTTATTAGCACTATCAGAGAAGGTAGTCCAAAGGGGAATTTTCCAGAAAACAGAAACCTGTCCTGTGCCAACCAAATCTTTGAACTAATTCTGACTGTTAGTATTTGCAAAAGTTTTTGCGCTGTAGGCTTTCTTGTCTTCTTTAACAAGGGCAGAGAACATCATGGGACCTTTCGATGAGTACTTGTCATTGCTGTTGCTTGGTTTCATCTCTCAACATGCTCTTTACTGCTTCTGGTAACGTCAGATTGTCTATCAGCTAGGTATCTGTGTAAAAGAGTGGGAAAGCTTTGGACACAGTAAACCTGAGTTCGAATTCTACCTCTGCTATTTGTAGCAGGGTTCTGTACTCTGTGAGGCCCTGAGTTTGATCCCCAGCACCGCAAAAAATGGGAGAAGGACCTGGTAGCTCACTACCGAAACAATCAGCCATTGACAACCCTATGAATCACAGAGAAGCACTGACACAGTACCAGGCGTGGCACAGTGTTGGGTAGTGTTTCTTTCTGCTGTTTCTTTCTTCTGTTGCTATTGGACCTGACTCAAGAATACCTAACAACAACAAACAACAATAATAGCAAATATTAGTAAATTGGGAGAAGGACCTGGCAATACACTCCCAAGGCAATCCGGAAACAGCCATTGAAAACCCTGAGGGTCACTATGAGTCGGATACTGACTCGACAGCACACAACAACAACAACAACAACAACATCAGTAAGTTACCTCATCTGAGCGTCTACTTGCCCCTCCATAAAATGGTGATAACGTGCACCATGCTGGGCATACAGGCAGTATTAACAAATGTTGCTTCCCTCCTTCCCCTCCTTGTCCTTTGCTATCTTTCCTCTTCAAGAGTCAGTCGCCAAATGTGTAAGAAATATTGTGATAATATAAGCCTCAGAAGATTCTGAAAAAGTCATAAAGAGGACCCTAATGGTACAGGGTATTCTGTTAGGGATTTTATGGCAGCTGTTTCTAGGATTCAGTTTTTGTCTGGAGTCCAGATTCTGTTCCAGAAAGATGTAGATTTCTTTGCATCTTTCATCAATGTTTCAGGTAGAACTTTACCCAAAGCCTTAAATGAAAAGGAGATTAATTTGCTCGCATTGGCATGACTTTGGGAAGGTTATAATATTGATATCAGGCTACCTGCTCCAAACCAACTTGACAAGTGAGAGAAGATAGAGAGTCTTATGTACAAAAAGAACCCATGAGGCCGTGGGGCCTTATTCCATCACTCTGTAGTGACTGCTGAGCTCCAGAAGAATCCAGCAGGTGATCCCAGCAGCTCACAGTGAGCCAGGTGCTGAGTTGGTGCTTGATGTCCATCTTATGTGATCAGCAGTCCCCTGAGGTGGCACCATTAATATCACCATTCTAAAGAGGGATCCCCTGAGCTCAGTGAATTGGAGGTAGAATGGAGCTGTCTATAGCTCCTAGACTTCACAACTACTCCCTCATGCTAGCAAACCCCATACAAGTTCAGCATCTCTAATATGACGATAGAGATGCTTCTAATTTCAGATGAAATCCAAAATGCTCTGAAAATTGAAACTTTTTGAGTGCCACCATGACACTCAAGAAGTTTTAGATATTGGAGCATTTCATATTTACAAATTGTTTCATACGTTCAACTGGTGAAGTCTATGCAAATATTCCAAAATCTAGAGGAAAAAAAAAAAAAAAACACCTCCAAAATCTGAAACACTTCTGGTCCCAAGCATGATCGCTCTAGGCAAAGTGTTCTATCAAGTACACTACAGCCATGCTGGGAGAAGCCACTGGCATTCAAGGCACACCTGGGATGACTTGGGATGACCAGGCTGACCTAAGCCACTGGAGTGACTCCCTATCAGCTATCACTCCCCACTCCATGCTTTCCTTTTAGCACCGAAAGCTGCTCCTCCAAGGTTAGTGTGGTTCAACAGAACCACTACAGACAGGACAGGAATCTGGTGTGGCCTGGTGCTATCTGGCAAGCCTGCAGGTAGAGAGGATTTCCTGGCGCTAATCTTCTCTGCCACCTCTTCCACCTACTTGACTCAAATTCTGCTCCCAAACTGTCTCAAGCGGCAGCAAAATGAGTGTGCAGCTAGCACAGAAGCTGGGCCTGGAAGCTGGCCCGGAAGAACAGTTTTAAAGTAATGGCACTTGAGACCTGTCCCCAGTCCACTGCAGAGTACCTGGGCAGGATCTTTGACTGTTCCCTACTCTGGGTTTGAGGACAACAGCCTCCTGCAGAGCCTTTGACAGGAAAGAGAATCAGAAGAGACCACTCACAGCTCTTCAACTCAGATTGGTCAACTCAGGGTGAGAAGCAATGTGTACCCCATATTAATTAAGAAGTGGACAAAGAGGACTAAGCAGTACAACGGAACATTTAACCGTTTCCCACAGCGAAGCATTGCAAACTGAGTGGCTTAAAACAGCGGGAATTTATTCTTTAGATCTGCATAAAAGTCTGTATAAAAGTCTGAAATCAAGGTTTTGACAGGGCTGGTTCCTTCTGGAAGCAGTGAGGAAGAAACTGTTCCAGGTCTCTCCTCACCCTGTTCCTGGTGTTCCCTGGCGTGCCTTGGCTTGTGCACACATTGCTCCAACCTCTGCTGCTGTTGTCCTGTGGCCTTCCTCTCGTGTTTCTCTCTCTGTCTTTATACAGCCTTCTTAGAGGGACAACAGTCACTGCATTTATGACCTGCACTAATGTATGGCCTCATCATAACCCATCATATCTGTAAAGACCCTATTTGCCAATAAGGTCACACTGTCAGGTTCCAAGTAGACATGAATTTTGGAGGGATGCTGTTCCACCCTGAGAAGCAAATAAATGAGAGCCGCTGGGCCTGTGACAGAGGTTTCTATGAGCTTTTCCTGCCCTACTCAGACAGTCATGTGCAGACGAGGAAATGAGAAGAATGAAGGCACATGCCTACAGTTCTTCCCATCTCTGAGCTCTTGAACACCACGTGGGAGGAAACTCCCACACAGGTAAGAACTCAGTTAACCCAAATGCCACAGCAGGGCTTTTTCTCTAAGTCAATGAGGATGGCGGATGAGTATTTGGCACAACCAGACTCCCATCACCTCTAAAAGTGGATCAGTACTTACAGAATCAAGAACATTAAGATAATCTTCCAGAACCTGGGAACAATGAACAAAGCCTAGAGACTCACTAATGCTTCCATGTTTAACATCATCTTCTGGCAGCTCTACTTCAAAATGCTTTGGGGACTCTCTCCTCTCAGAGCATAGCATATACAGCTACCCTCCATAGCTGAGGGCTCAGCAATCCGGGCAATGGTGTGGTGCCTGTGTGATGATGAGATGCATTTCACTTCTCCAAGCCCATTTGTGTAAGGTATATGGAGCCAACTAAAATTAATGAACTTTTCTTGCCAAGGAGAAGGAAGCTCCAAATTCGGTCATGTATTGCCAAATAGACGGTGTGAATAAAGTCAGCTTGTGGAGAAAATAAGAACCTTCTAAAGGAAAATTGCATACAGACTGCCCCTACATACAGACTGCTGATCTAAAGATACCCCACACCTCAGGAAGTAAGGCCAGACCTATAGCTGAGTCAACCATAGGCTGCTCCTCCCCCACCACTCAGCACGTCTCTGCCCTGTGCCACCCACTGACACCCACCACCCCTCTGAAAGTCCCACTGTTACCTGGGCCCCCAACCCCTGGCCCTTCCTTCCTCTGGGCCACCTCCTCACCTTGTCTGGTTCAGTCTCCAGTCACTGGTACCAGGACCAACAGTGATGAAGAAGGAAGGGGAAGGAACCCTTCTCCCCACCCCGGAAGTTCCCTTGCCTTAAAGCTGACTACCTTCAGAACACTGAATCTGCCCAGATCTTACCTCATCCAACCCCATGTACCTCAATCTGGGTTTGTGTTTTGTTTTGTTTCTTCTAAAAAAGAAAAGGATCTTCAATCCTTTGCCTCCAAAGTCCATGATGCTCACCTCCTTGGGCTTTACCATTACCTGGCATTTTAGTCCCATGTCCAACTTGCACTTAGCACCTTGTGCACTTGCTCACCTGGGGCAATCAGCCCCAAAGGACTTTTGCTAGGAAGCTGGCACACTGACCAGGAAGCTGCAGGACCTTAGCACCTGCCATAGCTGTCATGTGCATGCAACTGCCCAAGGGAGGATGATATGCCTGCCTCAGCTGCACAATCTGTAACAGAAGCTGAATGCAATTACCTGTGTAATTTTGAGTCATTACAGATTAATTCTGCTAAAAATCACACCATGAAACTAGGGCATGAGGAAGAATTGCTTTTAGAAAGAAATCAGATACAAATAAAGCTTATATAAGTACAGGGATCATAGCCAATACCAATAGCTAAGCATGATAACAACTGGAGTTGTAAATTTAAAAATTAATTTAGCCAAATACATAGAGACCATAACGTACCATTTTTAATGCATGGAGGTCCTTGTAATTTTTCCTGAGAAAAAGTTAAGGTATTTTGACTCCTATATCTACTTCCAGGGGTGCCCTGCTTTTCAACCAGTTCAATTCAAAGTGCATGACTGCAGTGGGAAGGGAGGCCAGCAGACCAGTTCCACAGGTCATGGCAACAAAGAGGAGGAATGGCTGTGGAGGACCAGATGGCAGCTTCTGAGCCCTGGTTCCCAGTCTCTTCCTAGGATCCCCCTAAGCCCCTAATCCCTGAATCACCCCTGAGCCTCTCTCAGACCATGAGATGGAACTCCTATGGCTTCAGGTTTACGTATTTCCTGGTCCACAACCACCTAGCCATTGGGAAGGGCGGGGAAGGAGGGCTTCCAGGTCCTACACCACAGGAGAGGAATGATTCTCAGCCTCCCAGACAGGACTCCTAAGCACCTCTAACCATACAGACACGATTAAATGTGGCAGTGGCACAACTTGGTACTTCATGCACAGCAACAGGCTCAAATGGACCCACACAGCTCTTGAGAATCTAGCCATTATAGACCCCATGATTTCTGGGGGACAGTTGTACTGGGATCCAAAAGAATCACTGCAGAAATGACGATCTGAAGTGTACCTGTGGGCTTTTTGGATCTTGTTTAGCTGGAGGTACCTAGGGCCCTATTCCTGAAAGCT
This sequence comes from Pedetes capensis, assembly GCA_007922755.1. Classification (NCBI taxonomy): domain Eukaryota; kingdom Metazoa; phylum Chordata; class Mammalia; order Rodentia; family Pedetidae; genus Pedetes; species Pedetes capensis. The sequence goes on from VMDO01003900.1 coordinate 29,559, forward strand.
TCTATATAATAGGAACAAGCAGTTTTTGTCACATCCAGTGACAAAAACACTCCAGATTCTTGGAACACCAAGGGTCATCAAAAGGAAACAAATCTCAAGACACATGGACAGTTCCTTATTCTTGTCACACAGCTGTGCTTCTAGCTCCTCACTATCTCTCTACCCTAGTTTTCTTCCTGTGAATCTCATTGGAATGGATTATTCTTCCTAGAAGCACCCACACAGAAGGCTCCACAAAGACCTGTGCTGAGCTTGGGCTTCCCAGTGGTGCTGCTGGCCAAGAGTCACCTATGCTCCTGTAAGTAACTCCAATAAATTCATTAATTCATCAAGTTGTACTTGATGGTATCTTCCATGGTGTGTCAACCCCTTCCTTGTTTGGGGTGAACAGGTTGTTGTTTGTTGTTGTTAGGTGTCTTAGAGTCATCCAACTCATAATGACCCTCTGTACAGCAGAAACACTCCTCGATTCTGTGCCAGGCACACAATCTTATTTATGTTTAAGCCCATTATTGCAGATACTGTGTAAATCCATTTAGTTGAGGGTTTTCCTTTTCTTCATTGACCTGCCACTCTCCCAAACATGATGTCCTTCTCCAAGGATTGGTCCCTCCTGATTACATATCCAAAATACATGATACAATCTAGCCATCCTTGCTTCCAAGGAGCACTCTGGTAGTACTTCTTCTAGGACAGATTTGTTAGTTCTTTTGGCAGTCCATGGTATATTTAATATTTGTCTCCACTGTCATAATTGAAAAGCATCAGTTCTTCTCCTATCTCCCTTGTTCAATGCCCAGCTTTCACAACTGCATGATCCAACTGAAAATACCATAGCATGAGTTAGGCTCATCTTCCTCTTCAATGTGACATCATTACTTTTCAATACTTTAAAGAGATCTTTTGCCACAGCTTTTCCCAAAGCAACATGTCTTTTGATTTCTTGACTGCTGCTTCCACGGGTGTTGACTGTAGAACCAAGTAAAGCAAAATCTTGAACAACTTCAGTCTTTCTCCATTTATTGTGAAGTTGCATACTGTCCCAGTTGTAAGGATTTTTGTTTTGTTGATGTTGAGTCACAATCCATATTAAAGGTTATGTTCTTTGATGTTCATCAGTAAATATTTCAAATCTTCTTCACTTTCAGCAAGCAGAGTTTTGTCACCTGCATTACACAGGTTGTTAGAGACTTCTTCCAATCCTGATGTCGTGTTCTTCTTCATAAAGTCCAGTTTCTCGGATTATTTGCTCGGCATAGGAATTGAAGAGATACGGTGAAAGGATACAGCCCTGATGCACACCTTTCTCAACTTTAAACCAGGCAGTGTTTCCTTGTTCTGTTCAAATGACTACCTCCTGGTCCATGTACAGATTCCTCATGTGTACAATTGATTGCTCTGGTATTCCCATTCTTCACAGTGTTATCCATAATTTGTTATGATCCACACAGTCAAATGCCTTTGCATAGTAGATAAACATAGATAAACATTTTTCTGATATTCTGTTTTTTGGCTAACATCCATCTGACATCACCAATGATGTCCCTCGTACCCTACTCTCTTCTGAATCTGGCTTGATTTTCCAGGAGTTCCCTGTCTATCTACTGCTGCAGTCACTTTTGAATGATCTTTAGTAAAATTTGGCTTGTATGTGATAAATGATACCATTTGATAGCTTCCACATTCAGTTGGATCCCCTTTCTTGGGAACAGGCACAAATATGGATCTCTTCCAGTCAGTTGGCCAGGTAGCTGTTTTCCAAATCTTTTGGCATAAACATGTTAGCACCTCCAGTGTTGCATCTGTTTGTTGAAACATCTCTATCGGTATTCCATCAATTCCTGGAACCTTGTGTTTCATCAATTCTATCAAGGCAGCTTCTACTTCATCCTTCAATACCATTGGTTCTTCATCATATGTAACCTCTTGAAATGGTTGGTCATCCACCAATTCTTTTTTGTATATGATTCTGTGTATTCCTTCCACCTTCTTTTGATGTTTCCTGCATCATTTAATGCTTTCCCTGTAGAATCTTTCACTATTGCCACTTGAGGCTTGAATTTTTTCTTCAATTCCTTAAGCTTGAGAAAAACAGAGCATGTTCTTCCCTTTAGGTTTTCTATCTCCAGCTCTTTGCACATGTTATTAAAATATTTGATTTTGTCTTCTCGAGGGGCCTTTTGAAATTGTTTAGTTCCTTAACTTCATCATGTCTTCTTTTTACTTTAACTGCTTGATATTCAAGGGCAAGTTTCATAGTCCCTTTTGACATGTAATTTGGTCTTTTTCCCCCTCCTATCTTTTTAACAACCTTTTGCTTTCCTCATGAATGATATCTTAGATGTCATGCCACAACTCGTCAGGTCTCCTATCATTTGTGTCTAATGCATTAAACCTGTTCTTTCTTTTTTATTGGACATTTTTAATGTACACCTTAATGTGATTCATTCTGACGTGTTTTTCATTGTGGCATTTACATATATATGCATTTTGATGTACATTATTCATATAGGTGCCCCCTTACCCTCTTGTATGCTTCCCCCTTAAACCTGTTCTTGAGGTGGTATCTTTACTCAGGTGGGATATACTCAAGGTCATACCTTGGCTCTAGTACACTTGTTCTAATTTTCTTCTGTTTCAGTTTGAACTTGAATACGAGGAGTTGATGGTCTGACCCATAATCAGGACCCGGTCTTGTTCTGACATTTGATATGGAGCTTTTCCATCGTTTCTTTCCTCAAATGTAGTTAATTTGGTTCCTGTATGTTCCATCTGGGGAAGACCATGTGTATAGTCACCATTTATGCTGGCGAAAAAAATGTATTTTCTATGAAAAGGCCATTGGTCTAACAAAATTCTATCATGTGATCTCCAGCATCGTTCCTGTCACCAAGGCCATATTTTCCAACTACTGAGGCTTCTTCTTTGTCTCTAGCTTTTGCATTCCAGTCACTAGTAGTTATCAGTACATCCTGATTGCATGTTTGATCTATTTCAACTTGTAGAAGCTTGGAGAAATATTCCCTATCTGCATTTGTGGCCTTAGTGGTAGGTATGTAAATGTGAACAATAGTCACATTAACTAACTTTCTTTGTAGGCATATAGGTATCATTCTATCACTGAGAGCATTCTATTTCAGGATAGATCTTGAGATGTCTTTTTTAATGATGAATGCAACCCTATTTCTCTTTAGTTTGTCATTCCCAGCATAGTAGACCGTAGGATTATCTGACTCAAAATGGCCTGTGCCAGTCCATTTTAGCTCACTGATGCCTAGAATGTCAATGTTTATGTGTTCCATTTCTCTTTTAACAATTTCTAATTTTCCTAGACTCATATTATATACATTCCATGTTCCGATTATTAATGGATGTTTACAGTTATTACTACTTATTTTGAATCATGCTATATCAGCAAATGGAGGTCCTTGAGGCTTTCCATCATCAAGGCAAAATCTACTTTGAGGAGGCAACTTTTCCCCAGTAGCCTTTTGAGTGCCTTCCAACCTGGGGGGCTCATTTTCTAGCACTATATCTGACAGTGTTTCTCTGCTATTCATAGGGTTTTCAATGGGGTGAATAGACAGGTGCTCCTTTTATGTCTCCCCAGAAAAATTACACATCAATTGGTCCTGTCAGAGGCATGGACCATTAGCAGATGCCACGTCAGCTGTTAGCAAGAGACAAAGACTCATCAGAGGTCACTTCAGGTGCCCAAGCAAAGAGAAAGTCAGGCGGACACTTCTCTGGACAAAATAAAAGCACCAGGAATACTTCCAATAAATCAAATGCTCCAGGCTTCGTGGATTGGAGGGTCACCTGATGCCTGCTTTGGCTTGGTCAGTTTGGAAGTGTACCTTTTACCCAGGGGGCCATACATGACTTCACATAAAGGAAGGAAGTGGGACGTAAAATGAAACACCCACTGGAGGCAGTGACAGAAGAAGCCCTAATCGGATTTACTCTTCCGCAATGTCCTGTTTCCAATCCAATTTTCTAGACAGTGAGATTGAGACAGAGTCAAAATGGTATTTGCTAGGATCAAGGGAAAGATATTTCTGTCCCCTGGCCTTTGTCTTTACTAGAGATCAGCCTGGAGTGAGCCAAACTGTACAGGAAGCCCAAGGTTCCCAAGATGACTTTGTGTCGGAGAGTTTGATTCATGATCTTGGCTGGCGGGCTGCACCGTGGACAGAAGACAGAGCCTGTGATGCTTCCTTGTCCTGCCTGGGACACAGTGGGGCTTCATTATCCAGGCTCTTCAGTGAAAGAGGAAATACAGACAGCAGTGGCTGCCACTGTTCATCCCAAACACCTGTTCAGCCCCTGACATTGTGAGAATGTGAAAATTAAAAGTCCTCCACTTCTGTGGACATATTCTAATTGGGAGAAACTGAAGCTCATGTTGTTCTGTGAAATAACTAAATTTCAATCGTATGTGGCCTTCACTTTGTCAAAATAAGAGAAAAAAAGAGAAAAACTTTAAGAGTATCTTGCACTGAAACTTGCCTCAAGAAAAAAACATTTCTCATTCTGTATTGAAAAATTTGTTTAAAATCAAAGAACAATCCTTAACATTAACTTCCATTCTACTCTACCATTAGAATCTCTACTTACAGATCAAATCTGAAAAAAAAAAAAATTTCCCTCAATAGGCATAGTTTAAGTACTAAACTTCATGTCTGGGCATGGGGACGCAGGCCTGTAATCCTAGTGACTTGGGAGGGTGGAGTTAGAAGGATCACAAATTCAAGGCCAAAGGCATCACAACTTAGACCTTGTCTCTAGAAAAGATAGAATAGGGGTTCAGGGTGCTGTTTAGTGGTAGAGTGCTTGCAAATTATGCACAAGGCCCAGAGTTCAGCCTCCATGTACCACAAAAAAAGTACTAAACTTCACTAGACTAGCATGTATACTTGGCTTCCTTCTAAAAGGTGGATACCCAGGTCAAATTTTCAGCATTTTCATCAATATATCACTTAGTTAATGAACAGAGGAATCAAAGGAAAAGGGACAGAGATGCTGGGAATATACTCGCTCTGTGGTTTCTTCTTGGTCATTAGCCACACCAGCTCTTCCTACCCCCTCAGTTACAGACAGAGTGAGGACCACGGAGTGGGTCCATTTACTTTCAGCAAACTTCTAAAACCTCACTCAGCAGGAAGTTCCAAACAGCACCATTTTCATCAAATGTTAAAGTAGAAACGAGTATTGTACTAATTGCATCAGTTTGGGGTTTTCATAAATAATTCAGCACAATTTATTTAAGACAAATATACTGCCGTGCAGGAGCCCCTCACTGGGTAACCAAGATATCAGACAGCAGTGGCCACCACTTGCTTGTGTACTTGTTACTTTATGTGAAGGCAGATGCCGGCCCTGCCCCAAACCTTTCAGCACAGCGTGTGCCTGATAGTCATCTCAGTAATGAACAGTTCACAGGAGGAAAAGCCGCCAGCCCTGGGCCCCTCTTCCAATGATAAACTCTCCCTTTCCTTCCTTTGTCTTGGGATTTACTAATCTCGGTCCCATCTCCCCAAGAGCCCTTCCTCGTAGACTGGGTATCCTCCCTCACGCACCTGCTGGATACTGCCCATCCTCCGCTACGTGGGTGGCAATGGCATACATGTAGCCCACTGCACGGCAGGCACTTTGTCTGGCTAGTTTCATTTGCCCTCAGCACTAACTCCTGCAGTGCTGTTACCTCTATGTTATAGACCAGGAGGTTGAACCTAAGGTGGATTCTGCCCCAACCCCAGGGAGCAATCCAATCCTTGAAGACAGTGGGGTATCCCTGCCCTATGTGCTGGGAGCCTAATTCAGTGGTGCCCTGAATTTGCCCCCTTCTGAATCTGAGGACTTTAAGGGCCCAGCGTGATTCCCGGCATAAAACAGGCATTCTACTCAATAAATGATCATTGTATGAATTTACTATTGTGCTAAAGGTCACTCTGCTAACGAGAGACAAAGATGTCACTGCAAAGTCTCTACCCCTTCCAGGGAAATTCCACTGGCTACAAACAATGCTTCAAAAACATAACAAATGCAACCCCACTCCCCACATTTCCTTGTTGTTGTTGTTGTTGTTAGGTGCCGACTCATAGTGACCCTCATAGGGTTTTCAATGGCTGACTATTTTGGGATTGCTTTGGGAGTGGATTTCCAGGCCCTTCTCCCATTTTTGCGATGCTGGGAATTGAACTGGAGACCGCAGAGAGTGCAGCGCAGTGCTCTACCAACTGAGCTAAATCCCAGCCCCCACACTTCCTTGGAAATGAAAAACCAAACCAAAGGAGAAATCATTTCTTTAGTTAATCAATGAAAGAATACAATACATTTTGCCTCCAAGGCGAAGCCCCTGGCAACAAAAACACACCACCTACCCCTGAGGACAATGGGGAGCACTGGGCAATGGAGGGCAAAGACTTCACTCTTTCTTCCTTCTGCCACATCCATCACCACCCCCACTTCGCACACAGCATGTGCGAAGACTCACACTGAAACTATAAAAGCAACACCCCCCAATGTAGACAGAAGCCCTCGTCCTGGGCTCTGTAATGCCCCCACATGACACCTGAGGTTTGCTGATGGTGCTAACAGCTTCACCCATGTGGGCTTTTTCTTTAGACCACACTGTACTGGACTCAGACAAGGAAATTTTTTTGCATTTAGCATAGTGCTGGGGACATGAAAGGTAAGCTCCTGCAGGGAGGAAAAGAATGAGGATAAACTAATGCCTGGGGGAAAAGGTTCAGTTGAGAAAATGGGGGCAAAATCAGTATTAGGCTTATTTGCCACTTTACAAATATGCTCTTTGTAAAAGGCAATATGGCTAAGTAGTTATGAAACAAATACCTCAATTTCCCTATTTTTTCATTTTCTTTGAAGCTCATATAGTGTGAGCGTACACACACACACACACACACACACACACACACACACACACACACTTTTAGAGTTTTTCAGTCTGGGCTTACCCTCTTCAAAATGCTATGAATGATATGTAAGATTGTCATGACTGTCAAGCAGCCACATGGTCAGCAGACATAAGAAGAAAAATTACTCTGCACCAAGCATTAGAATCAGAGAGACTGAGTTGGGGGCCAGTGCTTTAGGTGCACTGCCCTGGAATGAGTGTCTCAGCTCTTTTTATTAGGCTCTTATCGTAACATTAAGCATTTTAATGAGTCAAGGGAAAAGTGGGTTAGTTTCTTATGAGACAGGGAAGGGTTACTAATTATGTTGGCATGTTCTGCCTACTGCACATAGGCTGAGTTGTGCCACATCTGCATGTAGGCATGATCTATGCCCAAGATCAGAGAGAGAACAGAATCAGCAAGCAGCTAGAGCCTTCCCCAACTGCTTTTCCTTGAATTTTCTCCTGCCCCTCTAGCCATGTCTTCCATTACATCTCCCCTGTTCTTAAAGTTTAAGAGTTAAATGGGTCTGGATTTAGTGACTTTGATTCTTGATCATTTATTGATGGAAGTCAAGGACTAGAATAAAGAGACAAGCACAAATTATTAAAATCAGAGAGAATGGTGCAAAACTTTAAGTGGGAGTTAGATGTCAGTTGTTAGGATTGAACCATGACAGTTTATCCTTTAATAATCAGTTTGTTGTTTATGAGAACTAAGAATATTAATTGACTCCATGATTTGATCATGGAGGAAAAGACTTGACTGGTTCAAATCAACCTAGAAGTCTGTGTTTTATGTAGAGACTGATTTTATGATAGGGGAATACATAGATTTTTTTATATTGTTATAGTTAAATGAGACTCTAAAAGAGCATTTTGTCTGTCTTTATATTAGTATATTAAAATTTGATCTTAGAAAAACTTTTAAATAACCTTTTTTCTTTGATAATGGTCAATGTAAATATATATTTTTAAAATAAATTTTATCTTTCACAAACCCTCTTGCACCATGATCCTCACCATTCACAACATACTTTAGCCTTTTGATTCTGTTTCTCCTCTGTAAACTACTTTTCAAACAGAATTATACCTCACAAAATAATTTAAATATATATTATACACATACACCATGCATTATAAAAAACTGGGCAAAATTGACAAATTCAGTAAGTTTAAAAACCTGCATTTTTTCCCTCAGAATCTTTCTTCTGCCTGTCCAAATAAGAGTTATATGGTAATATTAGATTCATATTACTCCCCAAAAGCATATTTTGGGTTAAAATTGTACAAATATCTTTTTTGATTGCTGATAATGATTTGTGATATTGCTGGATTTTTTTGTTCAACTTGGTTTTCAGTAAATTAAATTATATGTGGTGAGCCATGGAAATCCACAGTGGATTCTTTTGAAAGTACAAACTTTTGCTAAAACCTGAACAATCTGCTTCTACTAAATATGATCACTAAATTTGGATTTCTGTGCAACTGATTTTTCAAAATAAAGGGCAGGCCCAGATGCACACTGAGTGTTTCTAACAATTAAAAGCATTTTTGAGGATGTGAGTTTCTTCCCAATTTGTCACCCTCATTACACATAACAGTTTCATGGCACTGAGCCTATTTGGGACCAGACAGCATAGCATAAAATAGCTGAAATGACATGCTAATTTCTACAAGGCACCTGATTTCTAAAATCAACTTTCAGTTTTTACCAAGTTGCAAAACTCACTGTTCTCTTGAACTAGATCCTGTTTTTGCAATACCACATTTATTAGGACAGACTACAACATGACAAAAATGACTAATGATCTTTCTTTTCCTAAAGTTCACAAGCACTAAGTAGGCACTACGCAACCAACATAAGAAAGTAACAGCAGGACTTCAACTTGTTAGGAATAGAGGTACAAAATGAAACAACATAAACAGAACGGACATCTTTCACTAAGATTTCATTCTGAAGAACCTGAGCTTCATTGTGTTATTGAAGGGTTTCATTCAATTTGATCCATTCACTTTGAGTCATTTATTCTTACTCTGAGCTACTCACACAGCTTACCTACAGCCACAAAGGTGAATAAGGTAACCATTGGATGCCCATTGCCCAGCTGAGGCAGAAAAATGACCAAATACCTATATGATACAATGCTTTAGAAGGTAGGCACAGAAGTAATATGTTCTGCCTAGGATTTGGGGGCAGTAAATAAGAGCAAGAAGGGCATCGAGAACTCAAGGGGAAGCCAAATGGCTGCAGGTGAAGCAGGAAAGAGAAGGTGGGGTCAGAGTACAAAGGGAGAAGGATATCCCTAAGGCTGCCGGAAGCCAACTTTGATTATAGGATCTTAGAATCTGAATGCTGAGAGGAGCTTAGAAATGGTCACATTTGGTCATTTGAATCAAAGTTTCCATGTTTAGTAGCAGAGCCTAAACAAAATCCAGGTCTCTTCACTTAGTACTTTACAAATTTTTATCATCTGCACCATTCCTCCTTTTAAAAATTTACTCCCTCAGTAAAGTCGTGCTTCAGCAAGAATATGCCTTTCCATATTTTGATACAAATTGTTGAGCCAATAGTCTATGTCAGTGGCTCAGAAAGTACAGAAACTCCACTTTTAGAGGGGTTGGAGATATCTCCAGAAGGCATCAGCTATGCAAGAGAACTCCCTGAGCAAACAGGGAAAGCACTGGTCTCCCACTCAGAATTCTACTTGCCATCTCTGGACAATCATCCAAAGCAGAATGCATGAGGCTAATGGATAGCTGCTCAGAGAAAGAGGAATTAGGACTTGAAATGGATATACAATAACTATGGCCTTCTTTCAGTACTCTGATGCATCTCATATAGATGCAACTGTCACATACATCTCAAGGGTATGACAATTCCCTCACTGTCTACACACTACTGACATTTTAAAGTTCCTGCCAAGACACTCTCAGGGGGCTCACCCCTCAAATGGAAAATGTATATTCTGAATGGCTTATTTACTCTTTGGATGGTTAGACACTGAAGCATTTCTAGAATGTAAACCTGTGTTAAACCACTTCTTAAATTGAAAAGGAGTCAAGAGTGAACTTCTTGCCAGACATGGTGGCACAGGGCTAAAATCCCAGCACTTAGGAGGCAGAGACAGTAGGATCTTGAGTTCAAGGCCAGCTTGGGCTACACATCAAGACCTTGTCTCAAACAAACAACAACAAAAAATGAGTGAACTACTTTAACTGTTAAAAAAAGATTTGAACACAGAGTACTATGTGTAGAAATAGGAAGGGGACAAAACAAACTGAATATTTCATCCTCAGAATTCATTGCAGGAAACACACAGAGACACACACACACACACACACACACACACACTGACCAAGTCCTCCATTCATCTAATCCGTCTTTTTGCTCTGCAGATCTGGGGCATTATCAGGACCCCAGAGATACTTCTCTGCATAAGCCAATACCACTCCTTGGCTCTGAAGGGTACTGGGGTCCTTGGCTTTCAGAAGATGAGTACTAGGAGAGACAGAATAAGGTGCTGCTGCCTCAGGAATTTGGGAGCCCTGGGCTTCAGGATTCCGCCCATAGCATATGGGCATTACAAGCTCCAATGAGTCACCATAATAAATAAACCCATCCTACAAGCACAGGAGGCAGCCAGCCTTTTGCAGCCCTTGACCATAACCCAGGCTCAGGTCTGTCCAAACTAAGCCACATCAAAGATACAATGGCTTATAAGAATTGAGCTCCAATATATATTTTTAAACAGAATTAGGCTGTGTACCCTTCAGGGTCCAGGAAGGAGACACTGAAAATGTCCTGCATCCTTCTTGAGCAAGGCTGACTAGAAAGGATGGAAATCCATTCAGTCCATCCTGGAGAGAGTATTTTGATGCCCAGATTCCAAAAGCCAGACCAGCTACCCTGGGGATGAGCTGGCTCCACCACAGTTCCTGGGGGCTTTGGAAGGGCTGTGCATGAGCATGTGCACATGTGGGAAAGCGTGTGAGTACGTGCCTATGTGTGTGCTGGGAGGAGAGTGTGTATCATTTCATAAACTTAGAAAGTGGCCCCTTCCCCAGAGCCAAAGTTGTTGGAATCATGGAAAAGACCAAGGCTCAAAAATTTCATGTGAAGTCTGGCCTCCTGATTCAAAAGGCAAATCCAACCCTGACTATGAACAGATTAAAACAACATCCACCAGAAGTGCAGCACTTCTGCCCACTCCCTCAGGGTCACAGGAGCACGGAGGGGATGTGTCTTGGCACCATTGACGTCCAGCATGCCTGGCAAGGTAATGAAGTGCAGGTGGAACAGACCTGCCTGAGCAGGGTCTCAGCCCCAGCCATGTAAAAGGCCACAGAATTAGCAGTTCTTCACATGTAACTATTCTTGGCCTCTGAAGAGTCAGAGTTAATTAGATCTACTCCTCCCAGGATGGTTTCAATTAGGCCTGCGCCCGAATAATCTAATAATCGGGGATTCCTCCTTACACTCCATCAGGAAACCTTCTATCGAGGTAATTATTCTGAATGGCCTCTGGTCTCAAGTACTTTGCCTCCTGTGTGGCAATAGCAGCCTGAATCGCTGCACCCAGCTGGCCTCACCAGGCAAATGCCTGACGCTCTCCTGCTTAGGACAGAGGTTGGTTCCCTTCCTCACCCCCCACTTTCCTGCCTGAGCTCAGGCCTGGCAGCATTCCTAAGAACCTGCGACAGTGGCCACTCAAGCCACAGGGAGCTCCCGGTGATGGGAAGCCCCACCCTGGGCCAATGTCACAAATATGATACCAAGAGGTGACATCCAGGTGGCCAGTTCAGGACTGGGTACATATTGCTATGAACTCTAGAGCCTGTGTGTGCAGAAAAGCAAAGGTCCCATTGGGTCCATTGGGTCAGATGTGTATGTGTTCTGATTAGCAGGGAAAAGTGTTCGAGCACTCTAGGAAGTGAGTGGGACGTTCTAGGATGCTAAGAAAAGAATCAAGTAAGGAAAGAAACCTGTATTTTGCTCTTCAAAGCTTTATTGTCTCCACCAGGTGCAAACAAGGGCTGCAGGGGTGGGAGTACCCCTCCACAAATTATTCACAATCCCACCTGCTAAAATTCAACTCCTACATAGGCAGACAACAAGGGAAAATCCTCCCCTCAATTCACTGCCAACACGCTTCTCCAGAGGAAGCCACTGAAGTGCAGCCTTATGTTTCCAGAGAAGGACTGTCCCCTGAAGGCCATACGCAGGGGCCCTCAGTCCTGTGGCCTCACCATCAAACTCTCCGCCTCTCTGAGAAATCATCTGACGATGGGTCTCAGGGTATCCAAGACCTCATCTACTGATCACGGGCAAGAAAACTACAACACGCCATCAGGTGCAGCACCTCCAGGTTCCTGAACACCGAAACATGAAAGCGTGAGTGTCTCTGATCTGATGAGAGAGGGTAGCAAGCCAGCGTCCCACTCTTTGGAGCTCCCTGACCAGTCTTCATGCCAGCGACAGAGCCGGGGGAGCTGCACCAATCTACAGTGGCTGAGTCTTGCAATTTTTTGGTAAAGTTTTTATCCTTGTCTTCTCCCCTCTGCAGATTGGGAAACTGAGACTCAGAAAAGTTAAACAGCTTGCTGAGACCAGCAAAAAGCAAGGCATGGATTCCAATTCCAGTTCTTCTGAATCCAAAGCCCATGATTGCCCATTCCAGTCTGCCATCTGGATAAGTTCGTCTTCAGGCAAAGCAAGTACATACCCACTGCTCCCTTGCTACCTCACTGGCCTAATTCACTGCTTCTGACAATGCGTGGGAATTCTGTCTGGTTAAGTAGTGGGTGGCCAAGAATTTCACATTGGCTGAACCTCTTCTCCTGCCCTGTCTTCCATCCTCTGTGTTCCTTGTTGTCATTAAATGGGCCACACATCTCACAATATTGGCCACCATTTAGCAGCAAGTCAATTATCCAGGACCCAGTCTCTCATTTCAGGGGAGGCTGAATGGCAGGCTTTGTGTTGACTGTTTCACATACCACAACACGCCACAATTAGTAACTCATTATAACTGAGATGTACATTTGCAGCAGAAGAAAAGTGTACATATATAACCTGTTTGGTGAGTTATTTAGTGAGTCGAGTTTCTTCTTCCACAAACTCTCATGGGAATCCTCTACAGTCAGAGCAAACAAGCCTTCTGTTTAATATACAATGGCGTCTAAGAAGTCTAACTTAACTTTTTTAGCCTCCTCTTCCAAGGCTACATTTCCTTCTATGAGTAACCAATGCCAACAACTTCAACACCATTTCCCCCAAAGTTACCTCTCATTCATTATTTTCTAACCTCAAGACAGAGCACAGTGGGTGAGGGAGTATGCTATTCATCATTATAAAGTGTAATAAACCAGCACAGAAACAAATCCAGAAAGGGCAGCCCAGCATCAAATTAGAATCAGAAAGTCTTGATTCTAGAACCTCAGGAAACAACAACAACAACAACAACAACAGTGCAGCCCAGCATCAAAACAGAGTCAGAAAGTCTTGATCGCAAGCCCTGGTCCATCACTTGCAACTTCAGCTGTTTGTCTATAAAGTTTCTAACAGCCAATGGGAATTCCATGAGCTCTAAGGAGATACTATGTGTGTAGCTGCCTTATGAGAGGAGAAGACTTCCGTGAGATGAACCCAGAAAGGAATGGCGGGCAAGGCCACTGGAACAGTTGTTCATGTCAACCATGGCAATCCTTATGTTTCCAAAGTGTGAGAAGCCCTGCTGCTTTTAGGCAAACAAGGATCCAGGAACTGCTTTTAGCCACATACTTGTGGAACAGTTACCTCAAAAGAGAGAAGTGTGCATGTATGAAAGAGAAAGCAAAAACAGATACTAAAAACAAACATTTGATAATTATTTACCCAGCACCTACACAGGCTGAGTGTTGGGGTTCAAGCACAAATAAAGAATAAGACAGGCCCTGGCCTCAATGAGCTCACAGCCTACTGGAAGAGGCATGAATTAATTATAAAATAAAATATCTCCTCCTCCCTAAGATGAACACCAAGAAGAAAATGGTGGGGGACCTGAGAGCAAATCAGAGAGGAGCCTAAGAGGATCTGAGGTTCAAGGAAGAGTCTGCAGAGAAAGAGTCATGTTTCAACTGGGAACAAAAAGGAGTTCAACCAGAGAAGCAGGGGGCCGGGTGCATTCAAGGAGGCGTGGCAGGCAGGTGCAGACCCTGGGACAGGGAGGAGAAGGGCACACGCGTGATTTCAGTGGAAGGAGGGGAACCTGAGAGAGGTGGCTGGAGATGCAGGGACAACAGTCAGCCCAGGGCCTTTAAGGTCCAGTTTCAGGATGTTGTGCTGCATCCTAGAATCTATGGGAAGCCTTGAAACAAGAGTAGGCAGGAAGCGTGGGCTGGACCAGGGAATGCTGAACATCACTCTCTGGAGTGGAAAACACATGGTGAAAGGAGGCCAGCTGGGGATGCACGGAGACCAGGTGAGGCGCTGTGGGACTAGACCAAGGGGCAAAAGAGACTGACGGTGTAAGGAAAAACACGATGTGACACTAAAACTGCCTTTTGGCAAAGTCAAGACCATAAAGCCAAAGTGATGGACAGTGAGTGTCACACCTGTGTGACATCAAGGTCCAGCCCTCCCTCCATCCACCCACCATCTGCCAGCACTATGTGTGGTATGGTATAAATAAAGCCATAGGAATCCAGGCAGCTTCATTCGAAGAAACCTGTCACCAGGAGATCAAGTCCCTAGCACCTGTTGTTAGGGGCTGTCAAGTTGGTGTCTGACTCTTAGCAACCCTACATACAACAGATGAAACAGTATTGTCAGTGCTTCTCTGCTATTCATAGGGTTTTCAATGGCTGATTGATTTTTGGGAGTGGGTTGCCAGGTCCTTCTCCCAAGCCTACAGCACCTGGTGTTCCCAGGTGGTCTCCCATCTAAGGACTAACCAAGCCCGACCTTACTTAGTTTCTGAGATCTGATGGGATTTGTCGCCACAGTGGTACAGCTGCAGGCACCGCTAGCACCTTGCACTGTGCAAACACACAGGCCTTAGTTAGGAAAGGACCAAGGAGCTGAGGAGCCACAGTTTCAGTGTGAACTGAACTTTCTCTGCCTTCATCTGAGTAAGATTCAGCGTGTTGAGACCAGACAACACGAAAATTACCTACATGTTGAAAACCAGCCCAGATGCTGCCTTGGGAAGGTGGCCCACAGACCCTGAACTTCCAAAAGCAATGCATGCAGGTCCCAGGACAACCATGAAACCACCCAGACAGGTGAAGCATTTGCTCTGAAAGAAGAGTCCCAGGGAGTGTAAAAAAATACAAAACACTTCCAAATACATAAGCAAACAGATGGGGCTGTGGCTCATAAGCCAAAGGGGAAGCAGGTCTACCATGACACTCCTGTACCGAAGGAAGACAAGCGGGGTAGAAGTGTGAACATAGAAGCCTGATCTTTCAGGCACTAATGCATTAGGATCAATGACATGGTCTGCAGCATCACCTTACCTCGCTGGGTCCTCACCAGCTTTTCAATATCTAGGCCTCCAAAAAGCCCCCCAACCACCAGCCGCTGCCCGGGCTTCAGCCCTCACTCTAGGCACTTCATGCTTGTGTGTCTTTCGTGTCACTCACAGCCACAGGGGCTTGGGAAGTACTGGGCTATTCGTCTCCCTGCTGACCTCTAAATTCTGTGAGGACAGAATTTTCCTCTTCAGATGCTCCCACAGGACCTGAGAAAATAGGAACTTGGAAAACATTTCTTGACTTCCTGACTAACCAAATTACCTAAACGTTACCAAGTTGATAAAACATAAAAAGGAGAAAAAAACTGGCTCTAAGTTATAAACACTGACCCCTTTAGCTATGGAGGATCAACAGTCCAGAAGCCTTGGGAGGCGGGGAAGACTAAACCCACAGAATCTGGGCTTATTTTAAGCTATTTTCATTCACTTTGTCAGTGACTTGAGCTTATCAATTCGATGTAGTCATAATTATGTAGAAGACAGTGACTTTTATTTAGAATTTTAGGACTTGATATTTCAAAGAAAAAAAAAGCTTATAGTAAGCAGTCTTAATTGAGAGTGGGAAAAATAAGACCTTGTCTAGAAATAATACACAGTACACTCCACATCACCCAGTTCTTTCCAGGAGTGATCTAAGAAATCCATCAGCAGAAGGCTGATGCACTTATTATGAGATTTCCAGGGCACGTCGTAGAAGAACCAAAAGAAAAAAAAATTCTCGTTTTACTTTACAACACACAGCAATATGGATTCCTTTTCACTGCCTCTGATCCCCAGGTCCTTAAGGTCAAATGCACGAAAAGTTTTCTTGCTGAGTGATGGAAAATGCTGCTCCTCGCCAAAAAGTACATCGGCAAGAAATTGTACAGTCTGTGGTCTGCTGTACTCTTCAACACAAGAAAGATAAGCAGGGACTCCAGGCCTTCTGCTGTCCCCAGCCGTGGGCTTCCACAAACCTCAAACACAAAGGATCTCAGAGCAAGAAGCAGGACAACGCGAGGCCTGTAAGAACTATTTAGCTGTTGAAGAGAGATGGAGTTTGGAACTCACAGCTGTTGCCTGTACTGAAAGGACAGGATGGACACAATTTTTTTTCACCACTATCCCCCGGAATCATCTTCACTCTGTGACCTAGTGAAAAATATCATGGCTGGTTCTGAAGGAATGGATTCTCATGGATCTTCACAACTGGCCCAAAGAAGTTCACCTACACAGGTTTGCATTGTATGTCAGACACCTGCTGTCACTCCACAATGTTCCCTTTTTTAGCATCTTATGGCTGGAAAGCCTGCAGCTGTAGCCTTGTGGCATCCAATCCCGTCAGATCTCGGAACCTAAGCAGGGTTGGGCCTGGTTAGTACTTGGATGAGAGACTGCCTGGGAATACCAGGTGCTATAGGCTTGGGAGATGGACCTAGCAAGCCACTCCCAAAAATTAATCTGCCATTGAAAACCCTATGAACAGCAGAGAAGCACTGGACAATAGTGTTTTGCCTGTTGTATGTAGGGTCGCTATGAGTCGGATATCAACTCGACAGCACCTAACAACAACAAGATGGCTGGAAAACAGCCTGACTGGAAGTTCACAGACTTGGGCTTATGATCTTCCACCACTTGTTCATTTCACAAGGACATAGGTCTAGTCATCAACCACCGGAAACACTGGCACTATAGGTGGCTGGAGACAGGAACCCCTCTACCTACTGAGCTGCTCTGCCAATGCAGGACATGAAGGAAGTGCCTCAGCTTCATCACCATGAGCAGGAACAGGGTCCTGGGGTCACCAGAGCTTCCAATCCTCTGGGCCTTTCTCAACCTCAATCATACAGATGAGGGACAGAGTGGAGCGGAGCTACCTTCAGAACAGGGACCCTCCACTCTTCTGTGGCCTTAGCCTTGTTCAGGACCCTATGTCCTGTCCTATGGGAAGATTTGGACTTTCTGTTTTCCATCTCCCACCCCCACTCCTGCGTACAGGGCACCGTAGCACCTTCTCTATAATGCTGGTGCATGGTTGTAAAACCCCTTCATCTATTTACTACTCGTGTGTCCAAATATGAAGAGAACCTGTTAAAAGATATTAGTAGGCATGAGTGGGTTCTTAAAAAGAACCAGTAGATGAAGGATTTTCAGAAAACTAAACAGGAACAGAGAGGGAGGTGAGTTTTCCTACGTGGGCTTGGACTGCCTGTGGATATATCTAGTTCGTTTGCTAAATCTCCTGCTTGAAACCAAAAAAGAAAACCTGAGAAAACTGCCCCCTGCCTCGGGGATTCACAGCATCTGGACCATAGCTTCTCCAGGTTTCCTATTGCTAAATTGAGTCTGCTAGGGGCTGGTAAGCAAGCAGATCCCCCAAGCCTGGGCTCTCCTCCAGCCATATCTATGGAAGGGGGGATAGTGCAACCTTTGTGAACTGCTTCTCAACTTACATGTCCTAGAAGACATGGCATCTTCAAAACAAAAAGCTTTCCAAAACTCCCTAGGTTATTTTTTTCCCAATATTTAGGAAAACAAAAACTCCTAGAAGTTTCTTGAGGTTTGAGAAGCAGTGGCATTCATACAAGTTACAGGTACTTTTTTTCTACAAAGAAAATCTGTTTACCAGCCTGTGCCTTACCCTGGATGCTACATGACAGCTCTCCACCCCCCATAACTTCCCCCTTCTTGGCCGTTAAGGTCCTTTAACCCTACCCAGGAGGGACTTCCTCCTCTGTGCTCATAATGTTGCTAATTTCCTACCTGGATCTCCATAGCTACTGCACCTTAGCACTTCTGATTTCTTGTCCTCTGCTGGCTGCTTCCTGCATGTCTCTATAGACTTTTCAACTCCTGCATGGGGAAGTGGGTGGTTTCATTTGATCTGCTGCTTCCTCTAAGCACCACTTCATCATTTTCCTATCATCTCCCATCATGGTTCCCATATTCCTTCAACTCTGGCTTCGCAATCATCTCACGACTGAATTGTTCTAGTGTTTTAAATAATATCCAGGCCCAATCAGTAGTACATTTTTTTACCCTCAATTTTCACTCAACTCTTAATGTATCTGACTTGGATGACATCTTTTTGAAAACCTCCTTCCTTGGTTTCCATGACAACACCGTCTCTTGATTTGCCTCCTAATTCTCAGTTATTCATTATCTGTGTCTTTCTTGAATTCCTCATTATCCTCCCACCAAACCAGGGAGGCATTCCCCAGGCATGTGTTGATCTCCATTTGCATTGACCATTCATTTATCAACCTCCATGGTCGTCCACTGGGATGGTCCTTTATTCTCAGACTTACCTCATCCACATTTCCATGTCTGATTTCCAAATCTAGCCTTCTCATCTTCACCCCTATATCAGATGCCATCCCTACTTGTCTGACTTTCAATATGACAACTACTAATATTAATGAAAGCACTGGCATTAGGTGCTTCCCACCTGCGAGACACTGTTCCAAGCTTCTTATATGTGTTATCTCATCTGATCCTCAGAATCACTTCATGAGATAAATGTTATTATCCTATTGTATAAATGAGGAAACTAAGACACAGAGAGGTTAATTTGGCCAAGGCTCCACAGCTAATGCCTGGTAGAGCTGAAGTTTGAACAAGGAGACTGGAGTCCAGAGCCCAAACACACACACACACACACACACACACACACTCTCTCTCTCTCTCTCTTTCTCTCTCTCTCTCTCTCTCTCTCTCTGTATATGTATGTGTGCATATATATATATATATGCACACACACACACACATACATACATACACACAGCCTGTCCTCTTTAAAGAGCACTAATGACTTACTCACTAGGGTTTAGCTCAATTGGTAGAGTGCCACTCTGCACACTCTGAGGCCCTGGGTTCAATCCCCAGCCCTGCAAAACTGGGAGAAGGACCTGGTAGCCCACTCTGGAAATAGTCAGTCATTGAGAACCCTACGAATAGCAGAGAAGCACTGACACGGTGTCACACATAGCACAGTATCAGAGAGTGTTTCTCTCTGTGTTACGATGGGTTCCAATGAATCAGCCACAACTCGAAGGCACCTAACAACACTAAATGACTCACCCCCACTAAGTCATTCATCGCCAGGTTTCACATGGTCTTCATTGGATATCCACACCATCCATCACAAATAGATCACATCACAGACCTACTGAAGGAGTTACGATGATTTCCTCTCCCATGATGACAAACCTACACCCCTTACCTTGTAACTCAGCCTCTCTGATTCTAACCTTACTACTAGGTTCCATAGAGCATAAGTACTTCGTGGTGGTCGGGTCAAACATTTGTCTTCAACATTTTTAACATTATTGTATTGACTTAACTCATCCATTCTAAGACCCAGCTTAAAATGACCAACCCCAAGGAAGGCTTCCATTCTTGTTCACAAAAACAACCCTAGGGGCTTTATACTTATTGTGTCTTATTCTGAATATATCTCTCCACGTTTCTTTTTTCTAGTGCCTCATGGCCTCTATTACTGCATAATATTTTTCTCCCTTGGGCTGGGGTTTAGCTCAGTTGGTAGAGCACCACTCTGCAGTCTCTGAGGCCTTGGGTTCAATCCTCAGCACCACAAAAACAGGAGAAGGACAAGGCAATCCATTCCTGAAGCAATCCCCTGCCCCCAAACAATCAGCCATTGAAAACCTTATGAGGGTCACTGTAAGTTGGACAGGACTAGACAGCACCTAATTACAATTTCTCTCCCCACAGAGGCTGCAGATGGCTCTTCTTCTCTACTCCTCCGCCTCTTTGCCTCCTTCTCTTCCTCCCACCCTCTCTGAACCTAGTCCAGTGTTAGATAAACAGCCCAATTGTCTACTAATGGGACAGAACTGCCTTTCCTAAGTGGCTTCTGTGGTCCTCTGCCAGTGAGTACATCCAGCAATTTTTAAGAACTCGGCACACCTATACCGTCACACCAAGTGACAAAATGCTGGTTACGAGTTTTATAGTCACACCATTTTGAGCTGACAAATTACACTTCAGAAGGAAGTCAGTCTGTGCTAGGAAGTCTATCCCAGGGGTGTGTGGTGCTAGGACCTTAAATGGCTCTGGATGAGGAAGGGACAGTTCCTGAGCAGGAGGTCCCCAGGCTGCAAACTCTGGGGGGAGCCCCGGCCCCTCTTTGTCCTCCCACTAGCAAAACCTTCTGTTTCATTCTGAATTCAAGTCTGTGGGACCCCCTGGGGAAAGCCTGACATCTGAATTTACTTATTTCATTTTGAACATGAACAGAGGCTACCCAGAAGCCTACAAACAGCAAAGCAATAATAAATTTTAAAATCAGCATCAGGGAAAATATAGATCACACCAAAAAGGCAAGTTTAAGAGGTAAGAATAATATAGCTAGCCACACTGGGATTTCATTGGTGGTGGCAGTTTCGCTAAACTGAATTGAACCATTACTGTGTTCTAGGAAGGCTCTAACCACTTAACGTTATTTTTATTGTGTTAATCCTCACAATGACCAAACAAGAGAGGCTGAAGTACTGTCCCAGGTGGCTAGGGGTGTTGTACCCCAATGTTACAGCCTGCTCTGAAGAGTTCCCCTTCTCAGGACCCCCACTCAGGTGAAAGCTGGATCTTCAGCTCTGTTGCAAAAAGAATTTAAGGACAAGTCAGTAAGACAGTGTAGCAGTTTGAAGTGTATTAGGTAAGGGAAAAGGAATAGTATATGCTTCAGGGCGAGCGCAGGCATAGAGATAGGGGTGCACCTGGATGCCTTACAATGGAGATATTGTTGTTATTGTTCTTAGGTGCCGTCGAGTCGGCATCTGACTCATAGCGACCCTCTGTACAACAGGGGAACACTATTGTCAGTGCTTCTCTGCTGTTCATAGGGTTTCCAATGGCAGACTGATCTTTGGGAGGGGGTTGCCAGGTCCTTCTCCCAAGCCTACAGCTTCTGGTGTTCCCAGGCGGTCTCCCATCCAGGCACTAACCAGGCCCGACCCTGCTTAGCTTCCGAGATCTGACAGGATTGGATTCCACAGGGCTATGGCTGCATACACACACACACACACACACACACACACACACACACACACACACACACAGCATTTTTCTAACTATATTCAAGGATTAAATAGGGATAAAAATTAAGTATCATCAAAAATCTACTACAAGGAAAGGCAACATGACTTACTTTGCCTATTCCTTTTATCCTAAAGAATTTCCCTGTGTGAGTTAAATTGTAAGGTGATTTTACGGGGCGCAGTGTTTGGGCTTGGGGTGGGAGAGGGACGCTAGTCATGTTAAACTCCGAGCTCACAAACATTCAGGGCCTCAGTGTTCATAGAGTATCTGCTATTTCCCAAACTCTTGTTGGGAGCCCCTAGGAGGATGAGAAGCGTCTCCACGTAGGCGATCTTGACTGATCCTGCTGGTTAGCCCAGGTACTGCTGCCCCTCAGCCAGTGGGCGCTGTGAGCAGGTACCCTGAGTTAAGGCTGTTGGTTTTCTGTCAGTGGGAGATGTCATCAGATTTTAGAGGGGCTCCTCTCCCTTCCCATGTCCCCCAAATTCTCTGTCTTTTATCCTGCCTTGGTCTGCTAACTTTAATCATAGTCCGCAATCTGGTTTGGTGAGATACTTAGGGAACCACTGGGGATTTTTATGGCAGTTGTTCTCACAACAACCTTCCTCTTCTGACTGTGCTGGAACTCTCGGTTGATAAGACTCTGACTAGATCCTGGAGTGAAAAGCCCTTTCCTTTTCATGCCCCCAGAATTCTCTTTCTATCCTGCCTCAGTACTATAACTGAGGAATCGCAAGTATGACTGTTGGGTGCTATAATGTTAAGCAAGGCACAGAGAAGTTAAGCAACCTGCCAGTGCCACACAGCTAGCAAGCTGTAAAGCTGAAATTTGAACTTGGGCAATGTGACTCCATAGTCATATTCCAGGGGCCTCTGTATGAGCAAAGTAACTGCTACAACTCTGGCTTTGTGCTTCCTGATTAGCCAAGCAAAGGAAGAAACCACCAAATGCTGGTGCCTACTACAGAAACGGAGAGTTTTGCTAGAACAACACCCGCAGCAGCAGCAGCAGCAGGAATAAGTAGAGTGCTCACCTGCTTCTGCCTGCTTCCTGGCACATGCGGATGGTCTACAAGGTCAGATCAGTACATTATACACCTCTAGAAAAATCATCATTTATTTGGGTCCCTCTTAGAACAGTGAGGCCCATGATGTCTTAAAAAGGCTGAGGTAAACTGCAAATGTAATAAGCTTCATTACAGAGACCAAACACAGGCGCTGGCTTCCATTCACACTCCCATCCCAGCTCTGAACGGGGGAACGGATAGCCCACCACAGGCTAAGAAGCCACTGTAGCATAGAGGAAGGCTCATCCTACTTCCTGCTCTCCCAGGCAGGCCATTCCAAGGCTCAGGGCCCCAAGAGAAATATAGAAATATGACCCATCAGCCCAGAGCTCCCTCTGATAGGAAGGAAAGAGCTCAGGGAGAGAGGCTGGAAGTCAGGGCTCCTCCAGGCTCCACTGCTTCTAGGCCAGGAAACCCACCTCAGAGAGCCCTGCCTGCTCCACCTCCAAATGGATGGAGGGAGCAGGTCCAGACCAGAGCCTACCATGATGGGGACCAGGGGTTTCAGGGCTGTGCAATGAGAACGCAGGCCTCACAGCAGCAGTTTCCAAAGCAGAAGATGTTTTGGAAACACTCCCCACATGAGCCTCTAGGCTAGTGGAACTGGAGAGCTACTCCTGCTGCTTCTAAAACAACCCAACAAGCACCCTCCCTCAGCATTCAGAGAAAGGACAAGGGAGGAGACATGGGGAGCACCTGCAATCCCTCACCAGGGTGAGAGGCTGCTCCGACTCTGCTGACTCGGTTTGTAGGAAACTTTGTTGTTGCTGTTAGGTGCCGTCGAGTCGATATCTGACTCATAGCGACCCTGTGTACAATAGGCGAAACACTGTTGTCAGTGCTTCTCTGCTATTCATGGGGTTTTCAATGGCAGATTGATTTTTGGGAGTGGGTTGCTGTGTCTGTCTCCCAAGCCTACAGCACCTGGTGTTCCCAGGCGGTCTCCCATCCAACTACTAACCAGGCCTGACCCTGCTTCGCTTCTGAGATCTGACAGGATCGGATGCCACAGGGCTATGGCCACAGGCAGGAAACTTTGGGGCAGGTAATTTCATTACAGATGGCTCCAGGGCTGGGGTCAGGGCTGAGGGGGCACTCTGGCATTTCCACAAGGGCACATCCTACTGGGAATACACACACTGATGCATCACAGCCTCCTGAGAGCATCCCAGTTACTGGAACATTAACCTCTAGGGTTCTTCTTGAGGAAGTAAGGAAGGGAGGGAGGAAGGAAAGGAGGGAGGGAGAAGGGGGGAAAGGAAGGTTGGGGAAGGAGGACAGTGGTAATATATCCAAATTTGTTGTTGTCAAGTGCCATCAAGACTGGTCTGACTCATAGTGACTCTATGTACAACAGAACGAAACACTCCAACACTGCCATACACACAATCTTTTTAGGTTTGAGCCCATTGTTACAGGCACTGTGTTTCTTCTTATTTTGAGTTGTGTCACATCAGCAAAAGGAGGTCCCAGAGGCTTTACTCTGCTCCCATCTTTAAGGTCAGCTCTACTTTGAGGGGGCAACTTTTCCCCAGTTGTTTCTAGAATGCCTTTCAGCCTTTGGGGGGGGGGGCTCATTTCCCAGCACTATATTTAACAGTGTTCCTCTGCTATTCATAGAGTTTTCAGTGACTAATTGTTTCTGGAGTGAGCTGCCAGGTCCTTCTCCCTAGTCTGTCTTAGTCTGGAAGCTCAGTTGAAACCTGTCCATGATGCATGGCCTTCCGGGTATCTGAAACACCAGTGGTATAGCTTTCAGCATCACAGTAACATGCAATCCCCACAGCACAGCAAGCTAACAGACACATGGGGGCTTTCCAAATTAGGAGGCAGGAATTCTAAGTTCATGCCTGACACCTCCCTGGCTTTCTGACCACCTCTGTCCTCTAGCTTACACACACATTGGAGCCTTGCTTGGGACACCTTGCCTTCGGTATCTTCCACCTTCCGACCTGCCTGGGAGACACACCGAGGAGCCACATAGGAGGGACGCCTTGCTCCTGACATCAAGATGCTTAAGATCCAGAGATGGTACAGGACTGTGTTCTCATGCTGACCAAAGGCAGGAACTGAGAAAAGCCACTTGACCTTAAGTCTTTGTCTCCCCGAGCATTTAATGCAAATAAAAATTATTAGACCTGTGCAAATGAAGTACCATCAGGAAAGAGAACGAGTAAGTGTGGGGAAGACTCTCCCTCAGGGGTTTCTCTTGAAGCTTTGCCTGACAAAAGACCAAAAAGTGGGGAGTGTGCTTGGGAGAAAAAAAATGGATCTGTAGTCATAGTAACAAGAAAACACCAATTTAGTTGATGTGTGACAGCTCTGAATCAGTGCATGGGCTTTGGCAGCCCTATGTTTTTGTCAGCAGGCCAGTTGGCAACCTGTTTACTCCACGGCCTCGCCAATGCCACTCACTCCCACCTCTCCAGGCCAGGCCAGCCCTGACCTCATGCTTGCAAGTCCTACCCGGGATCAGTCCCCCACTCTGCTGAAAGAAACCGTCTACCAAGCTATGCTTGTTCCCTTACTTACATGAGTAATAAATTCACCTTGTCATTTCAAATATGGAGCAATGGCCTCTTTCTCCAACATGAATTATAAAAACGTACTCATCTGCCTTTCAGAGTGCATTTTTGACTAAGGCTACAAAGAGGGAACAGTCCCAAAAGTGCTTTGGGTACCCAGAGTCCAAATGAGAATGGGTAGGGGGGACTATGATTTTCCATAGGATGGGCTCTTGGGAATCCCCAGGGCCAATTCAGCATGGTTCTAGATACCACTCTAATATACTGGCTTTCAACACTCACCTAAGATTAGCAGCTGCAGAAAGTATGGGCAGAAAGACACAGCTGGCAACAAAGGGAGACATATGAGGCCTTTTAAAGCTGAGCTGCAAACTCATCCAACTCAGTCATCAACCCCGTTTACCACTGAATTCCCAGTTTCAGGAGGAATTTCAGTGTGATGGGATGGATGGGGAGGTGCACGTGCCAGGAAAGCCATGGTAAGAATGCTGGTGCTCAGCAGAGAAAAGCCACAGCTACCCAGGGCAGAGCTTTCTCCACCAGCCTCTGAAGACCTGGACCCAAACTTCTGCAAGGCTCCTGATGTAACCAATTTTATTCTGCCCAGCTTACATAGGGAACCAAAAGAAGCAATGACATGCAAAGTGTTTCCCTTCAGGCAAAGGAAAGTTTGAGGGCATCTTTCCTGAAAAAAATCGTGTCCAGTCCATCAAGAAAAATAGGAAAAGATCTGAACTATCAAAGAAAAGAAAGAAATGCATCAAGATGAATTCATTTCCATGACTACTGTCCAGCACAGCTGCACTGGACTTATTTACATTGCTATTAAATAGCCCTAATAAATATGAATATTGTAGCACATAAAGCATACAAAACGTCTGCATTTGAAATATCTCAGAGCACTGAAAACAATAAACCCAGCAGACCAAGGAGCAGGGGTGACTTCAAACGCATTGTTATTTTTTCCTCCTATCAGAAGGACATCAAATTAGTGGACAATTACAAAAAGAAATGAAGCAGTCTGAAAGCTAGTCATTAGTGGTACACAAACAGGAATAAATTTTCCAGCATGAACAACAAGGACCGGCTGTGAATTTATTATAAACCTGAGGCCTGCGTCATGCTTCCAGAAAGCAAATTAGTATTCCCTTTCTCCTTGGGCATTGTGATTTTCTTGGAAAGCCCTTAGCTGGTCAGCAGGTGGGACTTCCCCTCTCTGCATGGCAAGTAGAGAGGACTGGTGAGAAGAAAGGAAATCATCAGCCATCATCAAGCTACAGTGCTGTGAGCCTTGGCCTGAAATAGCCCCCTGCAACTCTGCACTCAGCCCACGGGCCAGTCTTTGTGCCCCAGGTCTCCAGAAGCCCACCCTCACCTCCCACGAACAAAACCAACAGTGTAATCGTGGAGAGGGAGAGGCTAATGTTGGTCCTGCAAGTTGTCCACATCATGAATGAGTATCAAGCTCTACTGAAGGCAGCTCTGGAAACCTTTGGTGGGGCTCAGTGCACCATAGAAGGCTGGTCCTCCAAGAACCTACAGACCTTCTGTGCCCCAGATTCAGGCTTCACCCCACAAGGAGAGATCATACCTTGGAGCACAACGTAGGAATGTGTCAAGTGCTTCCACTGGCTCACTATGAGCCCACACAGAGCTTCTGACCACACCTGAAGATGCTGGCTCCTCCAAAGCCATAGTCCTTGGGTCTGAGGCATGGTGGGGTCTCTCTCTGGTCAGCTGGGAGGGTGACTGGTGCAGAAGCTGATGGTGCTGAACCAGCAACCTGGCCCCTGCACCTGGTATCATCCCAAAACCAAAGGAGACTCAAGGACCTACAATGGGGAGGGGAGGAGATTCTTCCCCACATAGGCATCTACCCAAAGCCCCAAGAGAACCCCGATGGCAAAGTGGGATGAGGCTGGCCAGCAGTCAGCAGAGCCGGGAGCTGCTCATCAGCAGACATGCAGACGAGAAAGGGGATCATCCAGCCAGAACTGCCCAAATACAGGTGTCTTTCTCCAAGTGAGGAAGTGGGTAGATCAGGGGTCCTTGAAGGATGCAGAGAAAAGCAGCTTTCTATCACACAGACATATAGATGCTGGCCACAAATATAAGTATATACTTATATGTATGGACCCGGATTTGGTATGAATAAAGATTTTACCTTCTTTTTGAGACAGAGTCTTGTCATATAGCCCAGGCTGGCCTTGAACTTGAAATCTTTCTGCCTCCGCTTCCTAAGTGCTGAGATCACAGGTATGTACCATCATGCCTGGCCTAGGGCTTCACTTTAGAAAAACATTTTTTTTAAATCTCTTTTGCAGTACTCGAGGTTTGAAAGGTTTGAACCCAGGACCTCGCACATACTAGGCAAGTGCTCTACCACTGAGCTGCAGCCCAGGACAAGGAAAAGATCTTAAAGCAATCAGAAAACTAGATGTTTTTGACATCTTTATCCTTGCTCTTTCCCATCTGTCACACATTGCTTCTGCTATCCAATGTATCCTCCTATAAGAATGGTCTCCACTGTATCTCCGCCTCAATTTTCCAGACAGATACAGTCAGGGGTAGGAGGGGAGAGCCAGGTACAAGCCTTCAGTAAGGAGAGAAGGCAGCAGAAAAGTAGTGGCTTCCCTTCATAAAAAGAGGCCACAGTTGGACCTTGAATAAGGAAGTTAAGATCAGTTTCCTTATCTGGAAAAATAAACAGACGGGATGCAAGTTACTAAGTCTCTTCCTGCCCTGACATTCTATGTAATATGCATGCAACACCTCCCTTACTACTAATTACACTACTAACTGGTTTTTAAATGATAATCACAAGTCAAACACAGTGAAATGGAAAATAATCATAACATAAATTGTAGTTCTGTTTCTGGAAATCCACTTCATACATTAACTATGCCAAAACTAATTATAGAAGGAAAGTAAGACCCCATATATGTACTCATCCACATTAAACCAAATAATATCAATGCTATATCGCAATTTTTTTTCCTTTTGGAGAAGCTAGACTCAGCTATCTTAAGAATACAAGTCCTATCAAATGTGTAGCAAAACATACTTATGCAAAATGTATTTATGGAGCATCTACTGTATACCAAGAATCATGCCAGATATTTGTTTGTTGGTGTTGTCAAGTCGGATCCAACTTATAGAAACCTTATGTACAACAGAACAAAACACTACTTAACACTGTGCCATTCCCATGATCTTTTTATGTTTGAGCCCAATGTTGCAGCCACTTCTCATTTTTTCGCTACTATCATAGAATTAAGATCTGGTAGAGGAGTCAGAAAAATCATCACAAAATCTCCCAAGAATTTATCCTAAAAGTTGAACTACTAATTCAACGTAATGAAAGTCTCTTAAAGCCTTCAGGTGTTCTATGCTTAAACATAAATTTAAGGTGATTTCTTCAATGACTATTTACTCCTTATTTTACCAAAATTAGATACCTGTTGCTAGTAGCCTTCCTCTCCAAAATTTTCAGCTTAATTTTTCTGGAATATCTTTCAACCTTTTTGAAATGTCTTGTGCAGCTTCCCCTGAATTCTGATGTGATGTCAACCATATTTCCCCCAAGAAGTGATCGAATAAATCATCCTCAGCTCATGCTGTCTTCCTTTGACATCTCATCTCACCTGTTCCTTAGCATTTTGAAGACAGCTCAATGCTTTTTGCTAAAATTGCTTTGCGCAAAGATCTATGAATTTGCCTTCTATAATCTCACAGCCCCACGTGGCAGGCCATCTCTCAGACTTCTGTATCCCTGCTCACAAAGCACAAGTGTCCACCAGGCTCAGTGTGGCATTGGCCACAGTGGAATCTGGGGAGTCAGGAAAACAAGTTGGCCATTCCTGCTGGTGAGGGTATTTATGGTAAGAAAGATCATAAAAGTAAAGAGTCATGTGACACACAGTCATAAATGGAGGAACTGGAGTATATCCCAACTCTTTGCCCAGTATCACAGCATCAGGGATCAGGAGCAGGACTTGCAACGGCTGTAAAACCAAATTATAACCCCATGCAGTTTTGCTCAACTTTGTTCTTGTCTGAAGAAAGTCAGGTTAAATATTAGCTTTCATAACTAGGGCCATGCATCTTAGCCATGTACAGTGCTCACGCCTGTAATCCCAGCAACTCAGGAGGCAGAAAGATAGTAAGTTGAAGGCCAGAGGCAGCCTGTATAACCAAGTGAGATCCTGTCTTGAGTTAAAAAAAAAAAAAAAAAAAAAAAAAGGGCTGGGGTTGCAGCCCAGTAGAGCACTTGCAAAGTATGTGTGAGGCTCTAGGATCAACTTCCAAGTACCACTTAAAAAAAAATAGTTGCATTTTACATTCATAGCTGAGACATCTGGCTCTTTTTTTCTAATTTATGGCTACACACTGGTGTACCCATTTGCTTTTCCTTCCCATATTCATCCCCTTTTTTCAAGCATCTGCTATTTGGCTCCTGCTTTTCACCACCATCTGAAATGGCAATCAATCAATCTGCACTTGATATTATTGACTACTGTTCTTAGAAATTGTTTCTTACCTAAGTTCTGAGGTGTACAACTGAATCCCAAGTGCATATCTTCAGTCCTGACTGCACTTTTGAAGTTCTGAGACCTTTTCCACATAATAATCTCCAGTTACTATATACAAAACAAGGCCACCATCTTTTCATAAAAGGTTTTGGCTGCAAATAAATAGAAAACCCAACTCAAAATGGTTAAACCAGAGGCCAGCAAATGGCCAGATAGTAATTTTGTTAGACTTCATGAGCCATGTGGTCTCTTTCAAAACTACTCAACTTTACAATTGCAATGCAAAATCAGCCATAGACAATATGTAAACCAATGAGTACTGCTATGTCCCAATAAAACTTCATTTATTAAAAACAAAAACAAAAACAAAAAACAGGTAGCTGGTAGCCAACAGGCCACAGGTCAACCCCTGGCTTAAGCAATAAAGATTATCTTAACATTTAAGGCATGAGGCAGGAAAATCCCAGGTTCATTAATTCAGTCCTTCAACATACTTAGGTCCTATTTTCCATTGCCTTCTGCTTTGCCATCTGACAAAACTACCTCTCCTCGTGGTCAGTCACAAGATGGCTACAATAGCTCTAAGAGGTGCACGTGCAGACAGCAACATACAGTAGAGGTGGAAGTTATTTTTAACTTGTGTTCCTTTTTAGGATAGTGAAAACTTTGCCAGAAGCTACTTGTTTCACTGACAGGAATCACATGCTCACTCTTAAGGGGTATGTCCATGACTGTCTTAGATCAATCAGGATTTGTCCAAGTCACATGGGCAAGTGATTGACCCCTGAACAAAACCAGGGCTCTGTCAGCACAGAAGAGAGGAATGTCTCCTGGGCATGCAGCAAACACAATATCTACAGTCCTTTTCCTACTCAAACCAGACCACCTCCCCTTTGTAACCACCCACATTTTTCACCTTTTTGCTGACTCCTTCCTCTCTGCTCTGCCTCCTCCGAGTCAGCAGCCTTCTGCATGCTAGGCCTAATGACACTACTTAAAATCCTGCTCCTGCATAATTCACCTCATACAACATACCCTGACTAACCTTAATGATGGAATACTATTCACAAATCATCACCCACCAGTGTCTGTCCTCAAAAAACCCACAAAGAGCCCTTCAGCCAATGAAAAGCAACTTCTCAGTATGCACACCACCCGGCAAGGGGGCCTGACCTGCCCATCTTCTTTCCAACCCATTACTCCAGCGGGACTTTTCTGCTGGCTCTTCCTGAACATCTTTGGTCATGCTCACCTCCGTCCCACACCTCCACTTTTGCTGCTTTCCTACCCTCAAGTGTCCTCTCTGTTTTCCTCTCAGTAGCTCTATCTTTCTCTTCTTCCAACGCTGGTAGACTAAAACAAGCCACCAGACACAGACTTGGGAGATCTGGCTTGGACTCCCAACTCGCTCAGCCACATGCTACTGCATAATGACGTGGCCACACCAGGACTCACCATACCCATACATAAAGCTAGGGCCATAACATATACTTCACAGTACCACTCGTGGATGACATATGTGCAGTAACTCCAGGCCTGGCAAACAATAGCTTCCTCCTTCTCCCTAATGGTACCACTTCCAAGAATCCTTTTCAGGCCATTCCTAGGGTGGAGAGTACAGCTCAGTGGCACAGTGTTTTCCTAGCATGCATGAGGCCATGAGTTCAATCCCCAGTAAAAGACAATTTCACTTCCCATAAGTTAATATCATTTGCATTAGTGTTACTCTGTTGCCAATGTGCGAGAGTTTTCAAAAGAACGAACTACACGCAAACAACATACTTATTTGAAGCACTGGGTTTTAAAAAATGATACAAAATCTTTTTTTTCTAAGCTCCCTATCATTGCTTTCCACACAGTACTGTTTCATTTTCACATCAGGGAAACAAGCCACATAGACACTATCATTTTTCTCGTCCTAAAAGGTATTATGAGTATACCTTCAGCGGTGGTTTTTCACAAAACCACTAGGGTACAATCACTGACAACATTGACAATGAAAATAAAAGACATCAAACAACAGGTTGATAGGGAGTTGACAAAGGTGTCCCCCAAAATATGCAGCAAACAGCAATCTTCCTCTCACAGCCTAATGGGAAGGAAGAAAGCCAAACTAGGAAGAAGGTGAGGAGAGTAAGTGGAAAGGGTTTGCCAAGCATCAGGAAGAGAGAGCGGCGGGGCTTGGATGTGTGCTGCATGGGGAAGGAGGAGCAAGAATGACCTCCCAGGGACTTGACTTTAGGGAAGAATCTAGCAGCATTCAATGACTCGGAATGCGTGGCCACGTTAATTCAAAAACTGTGCACGTTATGCTATTCCGTGAGCACATTTCTGGAATGTTTACACATACACTGCATTGTACTAAACTCTTCCATGTAGAAGCCCTGCATTCCTGATGCTATATATGGAAACGAGACAAATTCAGATAAATAACAGAGCCTTTATAAATTGACTTCCCAGATCCAGAAGACTTTTTCCCCCATCAGTAGTACATTTCAAGTAATCTTTTCAATATGTGAATTTCTAGAAGGATGAAAGTTTATGTTGCATAAAAACTAAGGAAAATGATGCCTGGCAGCCAGAACACTTGTCCCTTCTCTCCAGAAAGATACTCAGAGCTAGGCATGGTGATGCATGCCTGCAATACCAGCATTCAGGAGGCTGAGGTGGGAGGAGCCAGTGTCAGCCTGAGCTTTGCAGCAAGTTCCAGGAGGAAGAATAAGAACAAGAAACAAAGACACTTGTGTGTGATGCACACTGAGAAACAGCCCTTCACTGAGCAAAGACCTGAGGCTTCTCCCAGAGCTGTGAGATGGGGAGGAAAGATCTTCCTCCTGGACCTCGCCAGCTCCTCTTTACTTCTGCTAAGGCAGCATTATCATAATGCTGCAAAGTGCCAGAGAGAATTGTTTTAATAAACAGGATTTTTTATGCTCTTAAAATACTTGAACACAAGCACTTGCTTCTATTAGCTAAAGTACACTGGGCTAGCAAAGGAGTCACAGTGGAATGGAGCAGCATGTTGCTGTTTCAAAAACTGACATCACCAGCACTTAAAAGATTGAATTCTTAAACACACTGAGCTCCAGAGAAGCATTCCCAGTGTAATGAGAGCCATCCATGGGAGCTTCTAGAACCACAAGTGTACTTTAAATATTTCTTATTGCATAATATGACTGTGTTTCTCATAGGCACAGGCCACTCCACTAAGCCATAGTTATTATTGCAGATTACCTGGGAAGAAACTCAGGATGCATTGAAAGCCTTGATAACAGCCAACCTGAACGTACACACAGTGACCAGGACCAGCAGGTGACTTCTTAGGAGACTTTTTTCTGAGTTGGTTTAACAGTTATCATATGCAAATGAGGCTTTTAAAGATATCTGTAAGTAATCCAAGTCTTTCTTGGCCACATCATCCCATACTATTCATTGTGTTGGTCATCCCTAGTTAATAAAGGATTGTGTCTGATTTCTTCACATTATCAAAATTTTAAATTTGGAAATCCCTGATAATCAAAGATAGGATCATACCTATGTTAAGAACAGCTTTTCCTACATCAGGCAGGAATTTGGGGAAAAGAAAAGGAAAAGAAAACAAAACAAAAGAAAAGAATAGAGAAAAGAATAGAGAAAAGAGAAGAAAGTGCTTGCTTTATAAGTCCAGGTACAAAAGCTTCCCTGCTCTCTGGTTAGACATTATCTCATTATCAAAAGTAAAATATATTTCACTATAAACTCAATGCTTTGGCTAACAGAGTACCAACTTCCAACAGCACTGCTTTTTCTGCAATAACACTTCACCTGAATGAGGTGCAAGCACTGTCCACCTGTGTCTGTTGAATAAATGAATTTCACATTACTAGAAGTAATACAAGCTGGGGTTTAAGCTCGGTTGGTAGAGTGCTGCTCTGTGCTCTCTGAAGCTCTCAGTTCAATCCTCAGCACTGCAAAGATGGGGGAAAGATGTAGCAATCCAATCCCGAAGCAATCCTGGAACAATCAGCCACTGAAAACACTATAAGGGTAGCTATGAGTCAGACCCAACTCGACAGGCATCTAACAATAACATGTGTAAGTACGTGTGACGAGATATTTCAGAAGGACATGGCAATCCACTCTCGAAGCAATCCTGAAATAATCTGCCATTGCCAGGCATGGTGGTGCACACCTGTAATCCCAGTGGCTCGGGACGCGGAGGCAGGAGGATCACAAGTTCGAGACCAGAGGCAGTTTGTGTAATTTAGTGAGACCCTGTCTCAAAAAGTAAAATAAATGGCTGGGGGTGCAGCTCAGTGGTCCAGCACTTGCAGAGCATGCAAGCACAAGGCCCTGGGTTCAACCCCCAGTACTGCAAAAAAAAAAAAAAAAAAAAAAAAAAAAAAAAAAAAAAAAAAAAAAAAAAAAAAAAAAAAAAAAAAAAAAAAATCTGCCATTGAAAACCCTATGGGGGTCACTATGAGTTGGATTCGACTCGAGGGCACCTAAAAACAACCATATCATAAATAATACAACTACCATGTAAAAATAAATTGTCATGATACATAAAAATGACTTGACATAGAATCTCTTACATCCTAGCATCGTATTTGACGCTGTGAAGACGACTGGATGTGAGAAGTTTGTCCTATATAGCTGTCTTCAGAGGGAGATTCCCCAAACTGGACTGCTTAGAGCCGGCAGAAATCATCACTGCCTTTCTGGGCTTTTAAAACATTTTGAAATGAATATGCCTTTCTGGCATTCCTTTAACTTTCCTATATCTATGACATGCATTCATCCAACAACATTCCACAAGCATTTATTGAAAGGTTATTCTGTGTGCTAGGGATATGGTTTTATGAACAGATAAAATCCTTACATCATAGACTTTATGTTCTAATTCATGACATACCAATAATTATAAACTGAGCTGTCCTGAGCTCTTGAAACACAGAAATACACTCCAGGAGACTCAGAACTTTTGATTTAGAATGAAAAAGTGAAGTGGGTATTAGGGACTGAAATGTGCAACATTACTCTGTTGAAGTCCTAACATCCAGTACTTGGGAACATGACCTAATTTAGAGATAGGGCCTTTAAAGAGGCAATTAAGTTAAATGAGGTCATTAATATGGGCCCTAATCCGGTATGACCGGTGTCCTTCTAAGAAGAGATTAAGCCTAGGCCTGGCAGACACATCTATAAACCTAGGGCTTGGGAGGCAGATGCAGGAGGATCATGAGTTCCAGGCCAGTCTGGGATACCCAGCAACACCCTGTTTCAATCCCCACCACCACACTCACCCCTTAGAGGAAGAGATTAGGACACACATGTGCCCAGAGTACATGTGAAGACACAGGCAGAAGAGACTATCTATGAGCCAAGAAGAGACCATCCTGCTGACAATCTCAATCTTGTACTTCTGGACTCTAGAATTCTGAAAAAATTAATCTCTGTTATTTAAGCCCCTCTCACGTCTATGGTACTGTACTATGGAACCCTTAGCAAACTAACACAGAGGGTAAAAGGGAAACATAGAGAAAAAAAAAACTTTAAGGATATCTTTCCCTGTGATTCTGAAAAACACTCAAAAAAACTCAATATAGCTGCAAAAAACCAAAATGCTCGGGCCAGCTTTTGACAAATTGACAATAAGGGTAAGTGGTCAAAGGGGCAAGGGGCAGCCTGTTCCTTCCAGATAGAAGAAAATCTGAATTTGGCTTCAAAGACAGCACCCCTTTCCATTGTGAGAAGGACCTGTGAACTCCTGTGACAAATTCTCCCACATATTGAAGTTCCTTTTTATTTTTTTCCCCTCTCTTCAAATTAGTCAACCCAAACCTTTCCGTTTCATTTCCCTTATCTCCTGAGTAAAAGCAAGAGAAAATGCTTTTTGCATGTGACCAAGGATAAAGAGTAGTCAAATCAGCTCTTCTGGGCCCTGCACTAAAACTCATTGTGTAATGTCTGAATGTGTCACCAATCAGGCAGCAGTGTAGAATCAAAGTTGCCACTTCCCATGTTAGTGATGGAAATAATGCATTATCAATAAGCCAGAAGAAATTTAATGTTTTTCTGTTGTGGTATTTGGGGATTAAACTCAGGACCTCAAACATACCTTACAAGTGCTCTATCACTGGGCTTCATCCCCAGCCCATTTTTCATTTTTTTCATCTTCAGTCAGGGTCCTGCTAGGTTACACAGATTGCCTTTGGCCTTGAACTTGCAATCCTCCTGCCTTAGCTTCGAATCACTGGGATTACAGATGTGTACCCTGGCAGCTGGCAGACCGGAGAAATTGTAATCCTTTCATTATTCAGGATTGATTTCTCCCTGTAAAAGGTACTTTAATTCCAGAAAGATAAAGAATGAAGGGCACCATGACATCACTGAATTCCAGGACTTCAGGCCAAAAGGGATCATCTGAGTATCTTCTTGTTCCCAAATGGGTTTCAAAATGATAAAGCCTTGTCAAAAGAGCCAGCCAAAAGCCTTCCAAACGTCTTCTCTTCCCTCATACTAACTAGTTTGCACTCCCTCCTCCAAAGTTTACACAAAGCTGATGCCCCAAAATCTTCAGGAACATGTCCCCAGAAAGAAGGACTTTTTATTCCTTCAACAAAGGTTTACTGTGCATGTCTGTGGCTGACCAAGTGCAGGGGACAAGGTGTCAATAATTGAATGAAAGAAGGAATGAATGGTTCTATGCCTCAAAGGCTTTCCAATCATCTCCAAGGATTCCCACTTCTGTCTCCAAGACTTTATTAAGCTAGGCTCATGTGCAAGTGGGCAGTTGCTCTCAGAGCTTTTACAACTCTTTAACTCTTGCAAATCATCAGGCCATCCTCGCCTTCTCCAACAAGCCGTGCCCTTTCATCCCTTCTCTCTTCTCTTCCTTCCAAATGGGAGGACACAGCTTTAGCAGAAGGCAGTAAAACTCAGTCTCAGTGGCAGTTCTCAGAAGTGTGTGCTGAACTAAACTGTATATCCATGAAGAGTATCTTGGACTAATTGGAAGAACAAAAACCAAAAAAAAAAAAAAAAAAAGAATACACAGTGAGTGAGGCTGCTAAGTAGGTTAACATGTTTTATTTTTCTAGTGTGAGAGTTATAGGGGAAATAAGACTTAAGTAGTTAAAAAAGAAAAGAAAATAAACTCTAAATCCCATGCATCCTGAGGATTGTAAAACAAAGAGCAGTCTGAACTTCAGTCTAGCTTTTTTTTTTTTTTGGTCAAAGAGACAGCAATATTTAAATTGGAATTTGATACAGGAACATGTATTTCTAACAGGACAGGTCGTATTTTTCCCCTCCAGTACTTGAGAGGCAGCTAAGCAACAGACCAAAACTTGTGCCTGAGTAATGAGTAATAGGTACCTGTCACTTTACAGTGACATCGGAGGGAGAAGGACCCTCCTTACTGTAGGGAGTGTGCAATGAAGGAAAGAGACAGAAGCTCTCTGCAAGTGTATTTATTTGGTGCCTGCTCAACTTAAAACCTGAGCCCACAGCAATTATAGGGAGAACCCACAAGTCTCCCCAAGTGAGGATGGCTCGAAGCAATCCTGGCAGCCACCAAACAAATGGACCCCAGAGGCGACACAAGACAGGAAGAGTGGAAGAAGATAATCTAGGCAAACACAAGTTCCTTTGCTGAACTGTTCTAGGGGCTGCATTAGTTCTTTAGGGTCCAAAGTTCTTCCTCTAGCCAGAATATTTTGTGGTATTGGGGCAGCTACGTATCTATAAGCATATTTAAGTTTAATGATACAGCAAACTCCAGTAACTACACTATGGACTTCTTGATTTTCAAATAACCTTTTCATTGTCTTTGGGAAAAAAAGGGTGCGTGTGTGTGTGTGTGTGTGTGTGTGTGTGTGTGCGCGTGTGTGTGCACGCGTGCGCGCGCACACGCATAGGGCTGAGTTCCAGAGCCTCTGCTGATACTGTGACATGTGGACATAGGGGATCCCAAAAGACACAGCACAAGGAAGTTTCTGACACGCTGAATGGGCAGTCCCCACATGGGGCAATGTTCCACCAGCACTAGAGGAGGCAGGAAGTTTCTTCAGC
The DNA here is from genome assembly GCA_007922755.1 of Pedetes capensis. Lineage (NCBI taxonomy): Eukaryota > Metazoa > Chordata > Mammalia > Rodentia > Pedetidae > Pedetes > Pedetes capensis. The sequence goes on from VMDO01003900.1 coordinate 67,209, forward strand.
TGCCAGCCAAGCCCTGCTGCTCCCCACCCCCGATACCTTTCCCTGGTAAACTTCCTCTCACCTTCCCTTCCCTGTCACAGTCCATCAAGAACACAAGTGGAGTGCTCTCAGGCCGCTGGGCACGATCAAAGGCCCACCCTTTCCTGAGTATCCACTCACAGCTGGACAGGACCATGGCTGTCCACCCCGCAGGGGTCCAGGACCATGTTGCCAGTGTGGCAGTCACCTGCAGCATGCAGTCTACCACCTACCTGAATAAGAACAGGTGACAACAATACAGGCTCTTTCTGAATGGGAGAGATCAAATCACTGAGTGATAACTAAGAAAAACAGCTGAAGCAAAGGGCCTCACTCATGATCCATTTAACCAGCCTTTGCAGCATGTCCACTAGGTGCCAGGCACATGCCCAGAATTCCCACAGAGCCCCCGGGGATGTGGGAACTCAGGCAACCTGAAGGCACAGCTGGTTTGTCATCTACAGCAGCCAGGCAAAGCCCTTGTCAGAAGACCTTCCCCCGTCCCAAGCCAACAGTCCCCAGGGCACTTAGAGCTGGGGTGGAGCCAAAACACAAGTATTTTTCTTCGGAGATAAACTGTCTCTAACATCAAATGAAGAAAGTCTTTGATGTTGGTGGAAACAAAGAATGCTTTTAGAATGCTTTTAGGAATGAGAGGTGTGGTTTTGAAGCCCCTGGCTTCTGTTATGGTGTTTTTGAATGAATAGCTCAGGACTTTCAGGGATCAGTTGGGCCAAAAGTTAATCATTTATACCGGAGCAACTCCCACTTTGTAGCAAGCTTCCAGTCTCTTCTGAGTCACTGTGAAAATTACAAAAGGCATTGCATGAGGGTATGAGCCAACTCAAAACCAATCCCATGCTCATTTGCTCTCTGAAGAACATCCTAGGAAGTTCTTTACTACCTTTTTATTTTCCACATGAACATCATACAAAATTCAAATTCAATGACATCTTGCTTAATAATGATTAAGTGGCCGGGCGTGGTGTCGCACGCCTGTAATCCAAGCGGCTCGGGAGGCGGAGGCAGGAGGATCGCAAGTTCGAGATCAGAGGCAGTCTGTGTAACTTAGCAAGACCCTGTCTCAAAAAGTAAAAAAAAAAAAATGGGCTGAGGTGCAGCTCAGCAGTCCAGCACTTGCAGAGCATGCAGGCGCGAGGCCCTGGGTTCAACTCCCAGTACCGCAAAATAATAATAATAATAATAATAATAATAATAATAATAATAATAATGATTAAGTGTATAATATGGGTGAATTTGAAGTCAGCAGAGATTATACAGACTTTACCATGAAATTCAGAACTGTCCTTTTTAAAAAGGTTACTTCAATTACTGATTATAAAAGTAATCAAAACCCATTTTAGAAAATTTGGAAAATATGGAAGAGTATAACTAAAAAACAAAAAAATCTCCTATCCACTATGCTCGCATCCAGAGACATATCTTACCATACTGATGCACTTCCTTCCAGTCTTTTTTTCTGGGTATATTTAAACATATTTCCACTCTAGTCTATTTATAGACTTTTGTATCCTACCATTTTTTTCTTAACATTAACTGTCTCACCAGTCTTTAAAAACATATTTTTTTAGTGGATTTATAAGAAGTCTTGTACCAGAAGACCATGATGTATTAAACCAACCCCTGGATTTTGTCCACTGTCTCTCTTCAGTGCCTGGTGTCCATGGTCTGGTTGAATCACATGGTCAAACATAAACAGAAATCAAAGAGAATTAGTGACAAAAGTTCTTAGAACTCCTGCCAAGCTGGTCATATTACTTAAGAAATGCAAAAATCATCCTTGATTATGTATATGTGAAGCTGGCTGAGATATTGTGATATAAGAAATATATATTTGGTATCTGCCCCCATTTCCTGACATGGAGCTCTTAAGGCACCTATAGACAGTGATGTGATGAGAATCTTTTGTTCCAAATAGTTGGTTTTTGACCCTACTTCCTGACACAGAGCTCCTAAATCCCTTGGGATTTCCTGGGTGATAGAAGGATCTATTGATCTAATGAAGCAACTCTTGGTGAGCTACTGGATATGCCTCAGGATGAAAGCTGGTTGCTAGGAAATCAACCATTTGAGTAGAGAGTTGAAAGTTTCAGTCTCACCCCCTGACCCCCAGGGAGCAGATCAGGGCTAGAGGTTAAATTGATCACTAATAGCCAAGGATATGTAATCAATCATATCTATATAATGAAGCCAGTCTCACACTTTAGGCTCAGGCCAAAGACTACCCATCATTTTCCTTAAAGTAACAAGCTAACCTCATTTAAAAGAAAATGTCTGACTAAGGCCTGAATCTGAATGACTGTGATCTATCAGTCACCCTAAGTAAAAGTGACCCTCAAGAAGAAAGCAGAATTCAGCAGGCGCCCTTTACATGCACTTCCCAGTTTGTTAAAAAGAATATAAAAAACTATGCACCCCTAGAGTCAAGGTTTAATAAAATCACTAACTTTCACTGCCTCATCAGGTCTATCCTTAAGTGAAACTCTCTTCATTTCTACAAGAGGTTGGTGTTGAAGATTACATAAGTGCTAATGGCTGTTGAACTAGGAGCTGTGTCCACTGATGCTTTTACATGAGCAGGGTGAATGTAAACACAGTAGAAATGGCAAATAAAATAAAATAAAATAATAAATAAATCTTGGTATTATTGTGAAGATACATTTGACATTACAGACCATCTGAAAAGGTCCTAGAGACTCCCAAGAGTCTACAGACCGCACCTTGAAAACTGCTGTCTCAGAGGGCAAGAAAACTAAAGTAGCCGTGGGGTGGGGTTTCATTGTTTTGTAGTACTAAGTACACAGACAACCTGAAAACACTTAAGTGTGTCTAGAAAGACCAAAAATTGCTCGACTTTTTAAAAGTTTAGGAGCCTTCCAACACACAATAATCAAACATGGGAAAACACTAACTCTACCCAAAGTTTGGGTTAGTAGGAAGTGGAACCATCTCTAAGCCAAAGCAAAAGCAACCCCCCAGTCCTGAGCACACATCTAAGGAAGTCATTTTCTGTGAAGTTCAAGAGTTCAACTACTAGCAATGGCAATGAATTGGAATGAGAAATTTATACAACTGCTCTCAGGAACCAAGAAGAACAATTTAACATTTTTTAAATGCTAAGTTGCAGTTTTCTTATATTTGGATATTTATTTAGTAATTTTAGCAACTATAAACTATCCTTCAAACCAGGAAACCTAATTAAATGCAATTTTCAGTGACAAGCAACACATGCAAGCCATGCCTGGGTTTCTGAGTTCACTCATGAGTTATTAAATTACACTGGGAAACTCTTTTGCAATATTCATGATATGCATGATATACAAATATCCCTCAAAGAAAAAGCATCCCCAAATAATGATGAACACATAAATGACTTTCAGCAATAAATAAAAATATCTCTCCACACTTCCTATAAAATTAAAGAAAAAGGCTAAAGGTGCGGCTCAGTGGTCCAGCGTTTGCCTAGCATGTTTAAGGTCCTGGGCTTAATCCCCAGCACAACAAAAAAATAGACACCCGAGGCAGAAAACCATTAATACATTTGTGACAGATTTTTGTAAAAGGAACCTGGGGCATGCTAACCAGTCCTCACATTCACTCCAGCCCATGGTCACATCTGTTGTTGTTGTTGTTGTTGTTGTTGTTGTTAGGTGCCATCGAGTCGGTTTCCGACTCATAGCAATCTTACATACAACTATTGTAAAACACTATTGTGCTTCTCTGCTGTTCATAGAGTTTTCAATGGCAGATTGATTTTTGGGAGTGGGTTGCCAGGTCCTTCTCCCAAGCCTACAGCACCTGGTCTCCCATCCAAGTACTAACCAGGCCTGACACTGCTTAGCTTCCAAGATCTGACAGGATCGGATGCCACAGAGCTACAGCTGCAGGTCACATCTGGCACATGAGAAAACACCAGATGACACTTGGTGATCAAATCAATGAATGAACAAATGATGGAACAATGTAGATGATGATGGTAGACAGATTAGTAAAATCTGTCAACAGAATCTGGTTTCATGAGGACTTCTGATTTCATCTCTTTGAAATGGACTATGAGCTCACATGTATCTAAATGCAAACCTATTCTCAAACACTGAATTTTTTAAGATGTCTACCAATTCTAAAAAGCCAATCATCTCTAATATTTCTAATACATGTGAGAGCGTGAAAAAACACACCCTAAAGAGCTATTGGATACACTAAAGCAGCAAAGAGGCATTTGGTTTTCTAAGCGCTCCTTTCCCTAGAAAAATGAGTAATCTTTCTCATCAATTATAATTCATCAAGAGTCGCTTTAGCTTAGTTGGTGGAGTGCCACTCTGCAGTCTCTGAAGTCCTGAGTTTGTTTCCCAGGACCGGAAAAATGGGAGAAGGATGCAGCAATCCACTCCCAAGGCAATCCCAAAACAATCAGCCATTGAAAACCCTATAAGGGTTGCTATGAGTCCAACATGACTCGATGGCACCTTACAACAACAATACAACATAATTCATCTATGAAACAGACACTGAACACAGGATTCCAAGACAAGGAAGGTGTTCCCTGCATTATATGCAACACACACAGCACAAGATTCACATGGTGCCCCCCTAAGACCTGGCATAAGCACCCAAGATTTTCAACAAACTTGAGGAGGAAAAGGAGACAGATCCTTAAGCCTTTTTTCACCCACTTCCTAACTTTTCCCCTACCCGACCCCTAGTGTGTTCCATTTTCCATGAGTGGATTTCATGAGGTTTTAAAACTTCCTCCAGGCATCACTTCTAAGTGGTAAGTCAAAAACTCACCATGAAATTTAAGATTTTCAGATACCTGACAAACACTATTTCAATAGAAATGGATATACTTCCCACACATCAAACCAACAAACAGAAAAATTAACAGGTATGTACTTGACCTTCTCTTTCTCTGGCCTAATCACTGGTGAAGGAGAAATGAATAGTTGCACTAGAAAGTGGACATAAGACTATAACCAATTTTTTTGAAGCTACATAAATGAAAAAATGCAAAATTAGGTAACAGATGATGGGTCTGGACCTTCCCACTTAGACGATAACAGGCAAACACATACTTTAATGGCCATGTTTTATTTTATGTCATTAATTTGGATGACACAGATTACATGTATTCCTTCATTTTTCCAAACCAATTTTCAAAGCTCAAGTTACACTATTAAAATGTTTGACAACCTTCAGACTAAAGTAATGCCCTAAACTGCAGATTTGAATAAATTACAGCACTACAAAGGTATTAATTAACTAACAATTTCACAGCTAGAAGGTGTTTTTAAATACTGAATAATCAGATTGAAATTCTTTTCCTCCCAAATATTTTTCTTTTTGCATAATTTCAGTTTATCTGCAAGCAACATGTCACCGACCTATAGTTGCCTTTGATAATGTATTTTGATTAGAGAGTGTTTTCCGGTATATCTTTCTTATGTTATATGTCCTCTATCTACTAAAAAGAGATACAGAAAGTGAATTAGTGTTGTGAATTAGTGTCAATACCAATTTTTATAATATGTAGTTGAGTGTAACCTTCTTGGAGGCATGGATAGTTCTAACAACAAATTACAAAAATGCTCAAATCCTCATTCAAACCACTTTAAAAAGATGAATTTCAGCTTTTAAAGTAACAATGATTCTAAACTGCTCCTCTATTATCTATTTCTAAGAAACACAGGTAACAAACTACATTTACATTAAAGACAAACTTTAAATGATATTTGCAGTGTTCAAAAACACCATTATCCTGCCAAGTTAAGAAGTTGCAAACTTCTGCTCCATAAGTTACTGCTCTATAAGATGCAATACTTTTTAAAAACTAATATGCTAATTTAACCATAAGGAAGAAGAAATTACTTTTTTTCCCCTAAGAAATTTCAGAGTGGCAGACTCAAACTTCAAATGTGAATATGCAAACTACATTAAGTCTCAATCTAGCACAATTATTGGCATATGCTTCAGTTAAAATAAATGATGGATAGGTGGATAAATAAACAAATTAAAGCTTGTAATCCATAAACTTAACTCACACATCAACAAGACAGCCACTGGACCGGTACAAAATTAGCTGCAATGAATCTATGCAATGGTGGTGGTGGTGGTACCATTGAGTCAGATCCTGACCACAGCAACCCTGTGTACAAAGAACGAAATGCTACCCAACACTGTGGCATGCACACAATCTTTCTATGTTTGAGTCCATTGTTGTAGGCACTGTGTTTCTTCTCATTTTGAATCATGCCACATTAGCAAAAGGAGGTCCCAGGGTCTTTACTCCATTCCCATCATTAAGGTTAACTCTACTTTGAGGCAGCAACTTTTCCCCAATTGCTCTTTGAATGCCTTCCAGCCTGAGGGGCTCATTTCCCAGCAATGTATTTGACAGTGCTTCTCTGCTATTCATAGAGTTTTCAATGGTTAATTGTTTTTGGAGTGGGCTGTCGGGTCCTTTAGTCTGTCTTAGTCTGGAAGCTCAGCTGACACATGTCTACCATAGGTGGCACTGCTGGTATCTGAGATACAGGTGGCATAGTTTTCAGCATGACAGCAACACACAAGACTCCACAGCACAACAAGCTGACAGTGGATGCAACAAGGTAAAAACATTAAAAAAAGCCAACCTTTTGCTTTAAAAGCAACAATGCATAGAGGTCACATGGGAAAGACTTTCACAAATGCAATAATTTTCTTGAAATGAGATTTCCTGGACATGAAGAGTCCTCTACAGATGAAGAAGTTGCAAAGAATTCACAGACTATTAAAGGCAAGTATGAGCTCTTTTTCCAGGGGTGGTGAAATCCTTCAATGACCTCACGGCCCTCTCTCATCCAGCAGGGGATGGCAAATGGAGGGGCAAAAAGTCAAAGAAATAACCTTCATTTTGACCTCCCTGATGTTATGCTCCAACCATCTTAAGTAATGAGTCCAAATGATAGGATGCATTTTTTTTTTAATTTTAAGTCCCTACTTCCAGTTAACTTCAGCACAACAAATGACACCCACCATCTTTTCTATGACGTTGAGAAATCTGGATAACTTTTCTGATGCTTCAAGAAGCTGCCTGGGCAGCATTTTCTGCCCTGTCATGGGCTCCTGGCAAGAAAACCTTCATATTTTCCAGGCATGACAGAGTGATTATTAGCCACCTGGGAACTGGTTTTATTTTGAATTCCAACCATACTCTTCAGTGATGGGGACAAGTCCTTTTGTTCACAGGAAGGCATCAGTCTCTGTACCTTGGGGATATTTTTACAAAGAACTCCAAAAGTATCCAACAGAACTTTCTTTCTAGAGCATGTCATTTTAGCAAAGAGACTAAACCCATAAGGAAATCACAGTTTAAATTCAAAGCTGCCTTTTTTCCTTTCTTAATGGGAAGCCAATAGTCCAAATGAGCAAGAAATCCATTACTGACACCCAGAAACAAATCTCTGTTATCCTGTTTCCTTAGACATCTGTAGCAAGAGTTTTTAGGAGTGTTTGGCAATTGGCAATCGCTCTCAAGGGCTCTTGCCAGCTCTCGTCACTCAGCCCACTAACTCGATATACAACAGAGCAAACTGGGGCATGCATTCAAATCTGACAGCTGGTTGGAGATGAGGAAAGGAAGTCACATTTTTTTTTAAAAATGAAGAAGTGACAATAATGTATTCTATTCTTCCTCCACACAATAATAATAGCCTGTAAGAAGCCCCTGAAGCCCACTAACTGGAACACAGCCATGGGGAACCTGCTAGAGTCCAGCTAAGCATATTCTTCGACCAAAACACTTGACTTTTTCATTACTAATGAAGAATACAGAGAGCCATCTGCCAAGAACTTCCAATAGGCATTAGAACCTATTGGGAAGGATTAATTTTACATCTAAAGGAGCAGGGGTTGAGTTATTGGATTATAAACCCTTAGAGAAATATGCTTCGTCTACCAAGAACTTCTAAATGTAGATTTTAAAGCCAACTAAATCTTTCAATGTCTACCCTGTGAAATTTAAATGCAATTACATGAAGAGTGGGGCTTTTCTCCCGATTGTTAATGAATATGAAGTAACAGAAAACGGGTGCTGGAAGACCTCGTGACAGCACTAAATATGGGGGGATGGTTTTCATGTGCAGTAACAGCTGGGCCTGATCCAGAAAGCATCACAGGAGGGGAGTGGACAGCCAGGGCTAAGTCCGAGGGAAGCAGAGTGCTGGCTCAATGTCACTGTGTCAACACACCACTTTTGGACAATTAGAAGTGAGTAGCAATGCAACTTAGGGAATAATACCTTAGAGACAGCAGGTGCACCAGTTATGAGACCCTCCAGGGCCCCTAGGCTGCTCCTCATTCCCACACCTGCTTCATCTGCAATCCCTGGAGAGCTGGAGAGGGCACGTTGGGTGCCGCCTTGGAAAAGTAAACAAGGATCACCACATGGACAATGCCTATTCTCTGCTTCCTCTCCTGATCAGAGGGAAACAGAAGGAGAGGCTGAAATCTCAGGAAGAGGGGCTCTAGCCACATCAAAACGACCTTCCAGGTTATGCAATGTCAGTATAGTGATAAGACAAACAGATTTCAGCAATTCTTGACTACTCCTGTTGCTCAGGACCAAGGACCAACTTACAGCTAACTTCCTGTAGCCTGCAAATAGTGACCTGCCATAAATAAATAAATAAATAAATAACAACAGATGAAGGAGAACCAAGTGCACCCACACACTAAGAACATAACACAACTACCCTTGGCATGCTGGGAAGTACCATGAATTATCAAAGGAAACTGCTTGGGTTTGTTTTTGTTATTGTTTTGTTCTGTTCCTGCAGAGGTCAAGAATAGGAAGCAGTTATTTGCCAGTATTATTTGAAAGATGATATTCAAAAAAATAGAGGAGATTTCCTGCAGAGGCTTTTCCAGCAAGAGAAAGTGAAGACTACTAACAAGTATTTCCTGGGCATCTCTTCGCACAAGGTCCTGCACAGGACACGGTTGCTGAGTATAGTATTTGTTACTGTCCTTCCAGGGACCCTGCATACAAGGGAGGCAGAGATTGGTGCTCTCAGGGTGAGTAACAAGTTGGATGCTTATCCGCAGCCTTGCTTTCTAAGATATGAAATGAGCAGTCAGTTGACTATTGAACATCCCTGTTGCTCCCGCATTATAAAGTGTAGGTAGATTGGGAAAAACTGCAGCAGGCCTGAAACTACATAGCATAAGCAAAGGTCTCTTCGCTAAGAACATCTCCTTTCATTTCTGAATAAGTGAAATACAGCAACATGAACAATAAGTAAAATATGAAGGGAATCTGCTGGATCCACTGAAAAGTAATGCTTACTTATCCAAATTAGTAATGTCTTATTTCTCCAGGCATTACATTTAAACCTCTGATTTCTTTTAAATAACATCATTATTGAAAACTAGCATTAAGCTACAAAGCTCTATTACTTGAATTGCTCATAAATGGATTTACAGCTACTGCTGAGTTCTCTGAAAGGCTGTATTATATGCATCCTCCCTCAGTCTCATGCAAAGCATTCATAAAACTATTCCCACATCTACATTTGCCCTCCTGCAGAAAGCTGGGTATTTATACCTGGAAAAACTTTCCCTTAAATTGCTTTAATGGGTTCTAAGTAAAACACTACTCCCAGTGATTTATTTTTCCATTTGATTGGCCAAGGATTTGAATTATAGCTCACAGGGTAAATTCATAAATAAATAGTGCTAGCACCTTATTTGGAAGCTATAATGAGGCATGGGTTTCAGATTTCTACTTGCCCAATTCTGAAGCACTCCCATACATTGCAGTGCTAGGCTAGAGTGTAAGAAGCAGGAAACAGTCTGATACAGGAATCTCCATATCTTCCCCACCAATTCAGGTTTAGGAATAACATCTCCTTTTCAGCTCAGTTGAAATGTAGATATTTCAGAGGGTAGGAAGAACTTCTTAGCTTTTAAAACATGTAATACTAAACCAAGTCACAAAGATTTTTTTCAGGATGTTTCCCAGGGTAATATTTATGTATGAATGTATGTATTGCTTTTGTTGGGTTTTGTTGCTTTTTGTTTTGTTTTGCTAGTATTGGAGAGTTGAACTCAGAACTACATGCAGTACATGCTTTTCAAGCACTCCACCACTGAGCCACACCCCCAGCCCATTTTTTACTGTTTGAGACAGGATTTTGTTAAATTATGTAGGCTGTCTCTGGCCTCTAACTTGCAATCCTCCTGCCTCCACCTCCTGAGTTCACACACAAAAGGTGCCAAAAAATATATATATATATATATATATATACACAACTTGAGACAAAAAAATTTCCATTTTGCTACTTTAAGAATGTGTAGTGTGCTTGTTCTGCTAACTCATGTCTCATGCGGAAGACTTCTGTGGAGAGCATGTCAACTGTTCCAACACCACAGCAGAAGAAGTAACTCAAGGCTGAGGTGGGATGATTGTGAGTTCAAGGCCAGAGGCAGCCTGGGGAACTTACTGAGACCCTGTCTCAAAACAAAAAATTCAGGAAGGGGCAGTGGGTGTAGCTCAGTAATAGAGTAGTTGCCTGGCACGTGTGAGGCTGTGAGTCCAATCTCCAAGTACTGAAAAAATAAATAAACATCAAGCCACTGTATGATTCACCAATCCCACTTCTGGGTATACATCCAAAAGAATTGCAAGGAAGGTCTCAGAGAAACAGGTGCACACTCATGATCACAGCAGTGCTATTCACAACAGCCAAGAGAATGAAGGAATTGAGATGCCCATCAATAAATGAATGAATGAAGTGCAGCATATATGTATCATGAAATACTGTCCATCTTAAAAAAAGAGGAAAATCCTGTCACTGCTACAACATGGAAGACATCACGACAAGTGAAACAAGCCAGTCACAGAAAGACACTTGCTGAGTGATTCTGATTGCATGAGGTGTTTCAAGTAGGCAAACTGTCAGCGGCAGAAAGCAGAGTGGTGGTGGCCAAGGGCTGGGAGGAGGGCGACCTGGGAAGGTGTAGTTTAATGCTTACAGCATTTCAGTATTACAAGATGAAAAAGGTCTGAAAGTCTATTTCCCAGAAAATGTGAATGTATTTAATACCACTGAACTGTATGCTTGAAAATGGTTAAGATGACACCACATCTGCAATCCCAGCAATTCAGGAAGTGGAGGCAGGGAGGATCACGAGTTCAAGACCAGAGACAGCCTGCATGACTTGGTGAGGCCCTGTCTCAAGATAAAAAATAAAGAAGTGGCTGGGGATGCAGCTCAGTGGTATAACACTTGCAAAATATGCACAAGGCCCTGGGTCCAGCCCCCCAGTAATGAGAGAGAGAGAGAGAGAGAGAGAGAGAGAGGTAGACAGAGAGAAAGAGACAGAGACAGAGACAGAGAGAGAAATTAAGTTAGATGTATCTTATCAAAATAAAAAAAATGGACAGTTTAAAAAGCACATCCAACATTTCTTTTACTGCTATAAAGAAATTTTGATTTTATCTGGGCACAGTGGTACATGCCTATAATCTCAGCAACTCGGGGAGATGGAGGCGGGAGGATTGTGAGTTCGAGGCCAGAGGCAGCCTGCATGATTTAGTGAGGCCTTATCTCAATATAAAAAGCAAAAAAAGCAGCTGGGGGTGCAGCTCAGTGGTAGAGCACTTGCAAAACATGTGGGGCCCTGGGTTAGACCCCCCAGTACTGCAAAAAAATTAAAAATTAAGTTAGATGTCTCTTATCAAAAAAGTAAAATTGAAAATACTAAATATCTAAAAGGCACATCCAACATTTCTTTCACTGCTTTAAAGAAATTATGATTTTGGCTGTGCATGGTGGCACACGCCTGTAATCCTAGCAACTCAGGAGGCAGAGGCAAAAGGATCGCAAATTCAAGGCTTGAGGCAGCCTGCATAACTTAACAAGACCTTGACTCAAAATAAAATGGAAAAAATGGGCTGTGAGTGCAGCTCAGTGGTAGAGCACTTGCAAAAGCAAGCATGAGGCCCTGGGCTTAATATCCCAGTATGAAAGAAGAAAACAAAACGAAACAAAGCAAAAGGAAAGGAAAGGAAAGGGAGGGGAGGGGAGAGGGAAAGAGAAAGGAAGAAAAAGAGAGAGAGAGAGAGAGTAAGTAAGTAAGTAAATAAGTAAGTTATGATTTGGGGAGGCTGGGCTAGAACTTACAAAAATGTTAAGACAATTCCATATAAAAACATTGTCTAATAAGCAGCTCCTCAGCGACCAGAGCTTCATTCCTCTGTGCATTCCACAGCCAAACTACTCATATATTCATCTCTAAATTGGATCCTAATCTATACAAGAAAATACAGTACCAGTAAACACAAAAATTGAGCATTAAATAAAATTACATCTCTGGAAAGAGAACAAGTCTGATTTTTAAAGTAAAGATCATAATTCTGTCTGCCCAGTGCACTAAATTTCTGGAAGCTTTTAACAGCAGCAGGACCCTAATTGCATAACCTTGTTTCCAATAAGTGGATGAAATTATGCTATAATTTTACTTATTAAAAGAACATATGAGTAGCGTGATGCCACCCACCTCCCGGTCACCCATCTGCCTTTCCTGTTGGCTAATTACATATCCTTCTGATTCTCCCCCTGCTTACTCTGAATACTAACACATACCTACAAGTGGGGAATACTCCCTGTGTATCTAGCCTCCAAACAGCCTGATTAAACCATGTGAATTCCGGCTTTAAGTTCGAGATTTTCAGGGACTTTCTTTCATCTTACTGTTCCCCACACTCAAATTCCTTCCTCATTCCAATCAACTCCAATTTGATTTGCACTTATCTTTTTAGAGTGATCTTCCAAATTAGTCCAACAGCAACTTTGGCTTTTCTTCTATGACATCTTAAAGCCACCCTGAGCCCCTTGGAAGATGGGGGTCAGGATGACTGCCTGCCCTCCTCATTTCTTCAGGTTCACTCTTGGGTACAGTGTCTGCATGCAGCAGGGAGAGAGAACCTCTGGGTAGAACTATAAGGGCTTTAAGTATTACTCTGGATTTAGTCTGCTTCATTTCTCTCCAGTTCTCAAGGATCCTGGGCTTGGACTTCTGAGCATGGGCTCTGGAGTCAATTCAGTTCCTGGCTCTGCCCATTCCTAGCTGTGCCACTCCAAGAAATTTATCTAAATACTCCACACTTTAACTGTATCATCAATACAATGAAGAAAATAATTGTGCTTGCCATAAGCATTAATCATAGAAAGCATTAATCATGGAAAGAAAGTGCTGAGGTCCACATTCTAATCCAGAATCAGACTCAAAAAAAACGTCCATGATGGTACATCCCAGCTCCCTTGAGAAAGGAGATACAATGGCTCTAATAGTTTGGAGTTTAGACTACATCACAGAGTCTTATTTCTGAAGAGCTCCTGCCTTCTGCCAAGGCCATGAAAAATGTCAAAGAGTCAAACGACAGTGGTTTCTCTGGGATGCAAGCACAGACTCTGCATCATGAATAATGGTACTAACAAGAATAACCCCTCCTGAATGGGTCACACTTCCTCTACAACATACAAGATTTACAGTTCTTGAAGTTACCACAAAGCTCTGGAGTGCACTGATGGACCCAATCTTTAGCACAGAGAGTTCTCAGTCACAAGCCTTGTATGGAACTTAGCTAAGGTGAAAAATAGAAAAAAAGAAAAAGAAAAAAGCAATGAAATCCACCTGGGACCCATGCACCCAACATCCTTCATGTATCCCACAGAGAAACATTTGCTCCTTGACATTCAAGGGCAAGGACTCCAAAAGACAGGCTAAAAGAAACACACAGAAAAACTTAATGTATTGTCTTGTCATCTTTATTTTAAAATCTTGCACCAAAATGACATACCTATCTATCAAATTAATAAATTCTCTTAAAATTATAAATGCCAGCGTGGGCTGGACTGTAGGAGAAAGGTACTCATCACACATTGGGGATAAGAATGTTAATTGTGCTGGGGGCAGTGGTTCATGCTTATAACCTCAGGAGGCAGAGACAGGAGGATTGAAGGTTTGAGGCCAGAGGCAGCCTGCATAATTTAGCGAGACTTTGTCTTAAGATAAAACATAAAAAATTGGCTGGGAATGCAGCTCAGTGATAGAGAATTTGCAAAGTACATGTGAGGACCTGGGTTCAACCTCAACCCCCAAGTATTAGTTAAAAAAAAAAAAAAGAATATAAATTGTGCTACATTTTTGGAGAGTAATTTGGCAGCACATATCAAAAGCCCTAAAAATGCCTATACTATTTGACCCAACAATTCTACTTCTAGCAATTTCTACCATAATAATTATATGCTTATATAAATATTTATGCAGCAGTACATTCACCTTGGCATTACTTATAATAGTGAAAAATGGAAAACAATAGAAGGTCGATTAAATATTATATAAATGACAGTACAAAGCAGGGCATGGTGGCAAATTTGTCTGTAGCTACTCAGGAGTCTGAGGTACAAAGACCACTTGAATCCAATAGCTCAAGACCAACCTGGGCAACATAGCAAGACCCCATTTCCAAAAAAAAGATAAGAATACCAGCCTTTTGTGTGTGTGTGTGTGCAGTACTGAGGAGGAGTTGAACCGAAGTCCTTGCAACGCCAATTCTCCACGACTAAGCCACAACCCCCAATCCCTTTTTTATTTTTTATTTTGAGACAGGGTCTCACTAAGTTGTACAGGCTGGCCTCTGGCCTCTAATCTGCAATCCTCCTGCCCCAGCCTACCAAATAGTTGGGATTACAGGAGCGCACCATGGCACTTTGATTATATTCGTTGTTGTTAGGTGCCATCGAGTCAAGTCCAACTTATAGCGACCCTATGTACAGCAGATCAAAACACTTCCCTATTCTGTGCCAGGCACATGATTTTATTTATGTTTAAGCCCATTTTTGCAGACACTGTGTCAATCCATCTGGTGGAGGGTTTTCCTTTTTTTCACTGACCTGTCATTTTTAAGTCATGGTCTTGAAAAATGTTTAAGAACATGAGAAAATACTCATAAGTGTAAAAAAGCAGTATAAGACTTAATAAAAATTGCACTACAAAATAGTATCTAGAGGTACTAGGAAAAGAGACTAACAAGTTACAAGATTCTGGATTTCTTCTTTTCCTTTTCAAATTGGCTCTAAAAATACATGTATTATTATTATACTTTGAGAGGAGATGGTGATTATTTTTCAGCACTGTGGGGTTGGGCATTGCGCAGGTTAAGCAAGTGGTCTACCACTATACCATACCCCAGACTCTCTTTCACTCCTATTATTTCTTATATTTGAGGTAGGGTTTCACTAAATTGCACAGGCTGCCTCTGGCCTCAAACTCAAGATCCTCCTGCTTCAGGCTCCCAAGATGCTAAGATTACAGGCATGTGCCACCACGCCCAGCTTGGAAGGTGATTTATAAAACTGTTTGCCTTGTATAGGCAAGCAGTTTCTACCACAACTTCCCAGAACCCTTATCTTTACACACACATGCACACAGATACAAAACATTCCCGTGTTTTCCAGGACCTCTTTCATAAACTCACACTAAAGCAACCTCTGGATTTGCAGCTGAATTTGAAAAGCTCAGATGGAAATTACTTTCATTCCACTCAACAAGTATCTTTCATCCAGCCAAAAGACACCAAGTGCGTGGGAGAGGAACTACACTTACTAACTATATACTTGCATTTAAAATTAATAGCTACTATATTCAATAAAATAGTAGCTTGAACCTGTACTGAAATAATGCTAAAAATAGCCATGCTGCCTGTGCCAATTATTTTTCCCAGTGGGAAACTCTGCAGGTTCAACATACAGTTGGTGGCGTTCCTTCCTGTGGTTAAGGAAAGGGGTGGGAAAGAAGAGATCTGCAGCACCAACCTTCTTGTGCAGGAAATGAGGTCCATGATACAATGTGGCCCTGGAAACCCCAAAACATTCTCCCAAGAGTTATAATGATGATAGCTAATGATCACTCCATCATTAGTCTTCTGATGACCTGTTCTTGTGGTATCCCATTTAACAGTGCTCACAGCAAAACTTCTAACAGCTGTTTGTGGAGAATTTATGTTGTTGTTTGTTGTTGTTTTGTCTTCTTTTGTTTTTGTAGTGCTGGAGATGGAATCCAGGGTCTCAGGCATGTTAGGCAAAGTACTCTACCACCGAGCTATACTCCAGCCCCAAAATGAGCTATTTTAATCCACGGAAACATTGATAAAACTATCAATAACTTACCTTGATGTATAGGCATATCAGCAGTCAATAAAAGAAAAAATACATTAGTGCTAGGCACTGATCCTTGTTCTCAGTTGACAGAACTTTAACAGGTAACCACCTGCACCAAAGTGGTCATCTTTGACCACTTTGCCTCCACTCCTTCAATCCCCTGCACTCACCAAACCCGCGCTGTCCAAAACCCCCTAGCAAAGTGTGTCTCTTGAGCACCTGAAATGTTTCTAATCCAAGCTGACATTGTTCTAAGCACAAACTACACACCAGATCTAGAAGACTTAATGCCAATAAATGAATGGAAAACATCTCAATTTGTATACTGATTACATAAGATAGAATCATGATAGATTAGATTAAATTGAAAGGTATTATTTAAATTACTTCCCCTTGTTTGCTCTGACTTTTTATAACACGGCATCTAGAAAATGTTAAATCGCACGTGTGTGGCATCCTCTCTCTACCCAACACACCGCTCAAAGGTTTCTTATTTCCTTTAGACAAAGTGTCACCACCTGAAGTGGCCCTATTTCCCTCTGGGGTTGCTTACTTATTTACCCGACTCCCTACCCACAGAACAGAAGCCCCATTAGACCAGGGTTCAACCACTCTCTCCACTGCTAACTACTCAGCACCTAGCACCCAGTGGGGATGTGCCTGATGCCATACACAGGTGGTAAGTGACAAATCAAACCACCAGGCTGACATCAGCCACTCTCACCCGCAGGGGCCAGCACATCCCTTTCTCAGAGCGACCGCCTCTGCAGATGGCTGCCTGGCACTGGAAGGTCTCCTATTCACTTGCCTTCTGAGTCTACCCTAGCCAAACCCCACCCTCCCAAGGCCCCTCACTCAAGCCTGGGCTGGGCAACCCCATTACAGAGGGTTCCTCAGGACAGCCTTCCCCAGCCCTGGCCCTGGAGGGTCTGCACACACGCCTGGCACGCCAAGGGGCCTCCTGCAAGATCCACACTCAACTGCACCCTACAGGGACCTAAGCGCTGGGGCTTAGCTGGGGCCAGGCCATATTAGGAAATGGGGGGGGGTCTCTTCCTGTCCACCAGGCTGCTCTAGGAAGTAGGGGGTGACTTTCTCTTTGGATTTTGGACATGTTCCCTACTGTACTGAGATTGCTTCAAATTTGATTTGTGTGTACGAGAGCAGTGTATCCATGAGGTCACAAAGGACAGCACGGGACACACAGACAGGGACCCCCGCCCTGGTAAAGGCAATCACTGGAAGCGGGGACTGCACTAAGATGCAGTTTCTGCCGAGATCCTGCTTCTTCCCGCTCTCCAGACCTGCCATACCTGCCCGCCCAGTGAAAAGTCAAGTGGTAGAATGCTGAACAAAACCAAAGAGTGGTTGGCCTTACTTGGTGGGATGAGGATCTTAAACGCCAGGACCAATGCCCAGGTTTGCAAAGGACAACTCCTATCACTTTCACAGCACCCCATGTTCTAAAAAGTTTGGAATCACTTCCGTCTCACATAAGCTGTTTTCACTTCCACCAAAAGCAATATTTAGTATTTGTTTTACATAATTCCCCCACCATGTAGCCAACAAAATGCCTAATGGGCCTGAAAGTGCTTGAATCACACTGGACAGGGTGTGTGCTGTTTGCTCGCGTTACATATGACTCGATATTGGACAAGATATGCTCTCCCCTAAAGTGCTTCAGAAGTTGCCCTTCAGCTTTTTAAAATTCACCAAAGCCCTCCACTGTAGAGTAGAAACAGCGGGAGTTCTAACTACTTGGAATGGACTGTATTTCCTTTTACTTACAAATATACAGAATTCTTAATCATAATTGCAAAATTAAGCCACAGCTATTACTAAGATACCCTCAGACATACCACTGTGGTGTCCGATCCTGTCAGAGCTCAGAAGCTAAGCAGGGTTGGACCTGGTTAGTACTTGGATGGGAGACCACCTGGGAATACCAGGTGCTATAGGCTTGGGAAAAGGATCCAGCAACCCACTCCCCAAAAAACAAAAAACAATCAGCCATTGAAAACCCTATGAACAGCAGAGAAGCACCGACAATAGTGTTTTGCATGTTGTACATAGGGTCACTATGAGTCATACACCTAACAACAACAATTATTAAGATGTAAAAGTTGGATGTGCTCATCATCTCAAGCCACTGAGCTTTCCCAAGTATTTCACAGGGCAAAGAGACCATGCTGACTAAACAGTTCCCCTGTCTGCACAGACCCCTGCACATTAATGAACCTGCTAGTGAGTGCAAGCAAAATTAAAGGCACTGTTTCAATGACAGCCCCTGAGGCTAAGGAAATAATAAGTGTGGTTAGTTCAAAACCACAGAGGAATCATGAAAGCAAAAGCTCCAAATATGGTAAGGTTGAATGAGGTTTTTAAGAAGATAGTAAGCGCTTTCTGAAAGGCTGTGTCTTTTCCCTTTGCTGAAATTTCAGACACAGGTAGTGCAAACTGGTATCTATATACACGGCTCAACTAAGATGTTACCTTCACAAAGAAGCCATTTCTAACTGCCCAGTCTGCTGAAAAGTAACTTTTCTCTGTGCTCTCCCAGCACTGTGTGACATCACTTCCCAATGGTGTATCTTACTCCATTCATAAGACTGAAAATACTTAGGGAGGAGAGCACCTACTTACAGACGATTTGGTCTAATGGGATGGTGTATGAGTGTGTGTGTGCACACACATGTACCTGTGTGTGAATACACACACAGGGGTGAGAGATGGAGCAGGAGTGCCAAGTGAACAGCTGGTGGATCCCAACAGAAGAATTTGAGTGCTCACTGCACTATATTTTCAATTTTTTGGTCAGGTTGAAAGTTGTCAAAATAAAATAAAAACGTAAGTGAGATAACACAGACTAGGTGCTCAATTATTGTTCAATAAAGTAAAAAAACTTTTGGGGGGTTGTTTTTTGGCTTTTTGGGGGTAGGGTTACTAAATGGCCTCCTCCTAATTGAGAAAAGAAGACGATGGGAATTCTTCCTCCAATCAGTATTCAAGCTCTGCCACCAGGTCCTGTGGTGGGCACAGCTAACGGAACAATGAATCAGCCTTGCTCCTGCTCGCAGGGACACTTGGTGCATGAGCAGCAGCAGAGGACCACGCTCAGTAATACCATGGGCA
This sequence comes from Pedetes capensis, assembly GCA_007922755.1. Lineage (NCBI taxonomy): Eukaryota > Metazoa > Chordata > Mammalia > Rodentia > Pedetidae > Pedetes > Pedetes capensis. Next base: position 86,582 of record VMDO01003900.1, read on the forward strand.
TCTGGAGGGGATGGGAGGTGCTGATATGGGGAGAAAGGAAGCATTTGACTGTTCTTGGAGGAGGAAGGGGAAACCAAGGAGCAATCAAGGGATACAACACAACCAAATATTTGTGGAATGAAGAACACATCACAAAGTGCATGGAAGCAGAACGGGGCTTTGCACCCAGCAGAATCTGTGTGCAGCTAGGGCTGGGTGAACTCTCTGGCAGGGGGAAACCACATAAGCAACAATGGAAGGAAGGGATGGCATGCTCCTCCTCCACTGCTCTCAAAGCTTCCTGCAAGGCTGGCACCATGCAGGTGACTGAAGCAAGGCCACGAGCACCCAGATCGGGGTAGCAAGGAGACACCTGGAGGTCCTGTCGGTCCTTTCAAGTCCCTGCTGAATGCACATCTGTCAAGTGGGAAAGACCTTCCCACCCTAGACGTGTTTTCCACCAAAAGTTCTTGGCATGGTCTCATTTCATGTCTGAAGTGCCTGAGTTGCCAAGTTCCCACTGCCACCCAGACCTAGTTCCTCAGCTTTGCAGGTCCACCTTCCCTTGGCCCTCCCTGTCCAAGGCTGGGTTGGGGAGCTGTCCACCCGCTCCCTCCTGCCTGGCAACGTATGGCTGCCCATTCCCACAGAGAACACGCTCCTGATGGCTTTGCATGGTATGCTTAAAGTTTCAAACAAGGGAGAAGCCCATGGACACCGCTGGGAAACCTTCTGGGGACCCCTACGGTGGTCATCTGATCAAGAAGTGGTCAACATCCTTTACGGGTCTAATGATGGGATTCGTCACCAAGAACGTCAATAATAACAGGGAAATTCTGAAATTGGAGTTCACGGCATTTCTTTCCTTCTGTCCACAAAATCGCTGAAAGCGATGTGGATGATGCAGAGAGATGCAAACGCATCTGTGGAAACAGTTTGGCCTTTTTTCATTTTAGATAAAAAGCAGTGTTTCTTTAAAAAAAAAAAAAAGCTGAGTGGGAGCTGAATGTACATTCTTCCTTTCTTTCCTTCTATTTGGTTCTTTGTTGGCTCAAGGATATATTTTCCTTTTCTTTCTTACAACCCAATTTTGGCTACTGTAGCCCAAGGAGACTAGGAATGAAAAACTATTGCAATGAACATGTGTATTATCATTGCAAGCATCCCCGAATACAGGAAGAAATATACCCTGCCCTTCATGATTTTATTTTGTTCAAAGCAACTTATTTTCACCACAAGTATTTATAAGTGGACAAGCCATTGTCTGTGTGCATTTTATATGAGTACATTCTTTCTATCTCTTTCGACAAAATAACATTAAGGTCAGCCATGGTGGAGCAGACCTGTAATCCCAACACTCAGGAGGCTGGGGCAAGAGGATTGTGAGTGTAAGGGCAACTTGGCCTATGTAAAAACAACAGCCCTGGCCAGCCTGGGCTATTTAGAAAGACTATACCTTAAAATAAAATTAAATAAATAAATAAACATTACAACTGTTCATAAGAATGCAATTCCTCAATCAGTGTCAAACAGACAACCACTTTCAAACTAATCAGCTTGGTTCACAAACGGTGATGGTGCCTCTTCGTCAGAATCTATATAGTAGAATCAAGTATTTCAAATAGCACCAGAGCACTGCAAAGCATCATGGGTATGCCAGACCCCTCACAGTCAACCACAATGGCTCAGGACAATAATGACATTGACAACAATAAAATAGTAGGCCCCCTTTATTTGAGGATTCATTCCATGATCTCCAGTGCGACTAGTACCAAACCCTACATATATTGCTCTTTTCCTAACATTCAGACCTATGATAAAGCTTAACATAAATCAAGCATAGCAAGAGATTAACAATAAGCTATTGTAGGTCTTGCTGGGGTTTAGCTCAGTTGGTAGAGTGCTGCTCCACACTCTTTGAGGACCCAGGTTCTATCCCCAGCACCACAAAAATGAAGCAATCCCAAATAATCAGCCACTGAAAACCCTACGAGGGTTGCTATGACTTGATGGCACCTAACAACAACAATCGTAGATCTTAGCCACCACAGCATATGAATTTTTTCTTTCTTTATTAAGACAAGAACTTTCACCATTCCATTTAAAGGAAGCATTTTATGGCTTCTCCTTGGCATGCCCCACCTGCCAGCCTCACTATTATTGAGTTTTGAGGCCCTTATTAAGTAAAAGTTACTTGAACACAAGCACCGAGGGACCACAACAATCGATCTGATAATGCGGCCAGCCAGTAAACAACTCATGGGGAGATAGCACATACAGCATGGATATGCTGGACAAAGAGATGATTTACGTCCGGCACAAGATTCCATTACACTTGGAATAGGCCTGCAGCCATACCACTGTGGTGCCCAATCCTGTCAGATCTCGGAAGCTAAGCAGGGTTGCAGGCCTGGTTAGTACTTGGATGGGAGACTGCCTGGGAACACCAGGTGCTGTAGGCTTGGGAGAAAGACCCAGCAACCCACTCCCAAAAAAGAATCAGCCATTGAAAACCCTATGAATAGCAGGGAAACACTGACAATAGTGTCTCACCTGTTGTACATAGAGTATCTATGAGTCGGATGCTGACTCATAGGCACCTAACAACAACTTAGAACAGTATTCAATTTAAAGAATATTAGTTATTTATTGCTAGAATTTTCCATTTAATATTTTCAAACAACAATGGACAGAAGGTAACTGAAACCATAAACAGTGAAGCTTCAGATAAGGGAGAACCACTGTGCGTCCCCTCTATTCCTCACAATAATCCTACAAAGGTGTCCTGCATGGGAGAAAAATGAGGCAGAAGCCACCCGGGCCACAGAGCTAGAGAGCACCTGGGTCTAAGCATGTCAGCCTGAAGGAACCACAGTTCACATTCCTCATGCCTGCCGCACTGCAGGAAGGGTTAGCCCTGTCTTCAGCAAAGCACAGGCCCATAGCAAGCCACACAGCTCTCTTCCCTCCCCAGCAGGCCAGCCTTTTTACAGAAGTGGAATCTCAACTCCACAGATATTCAGTCAAGCACATTCCAGGTGTGGGGGAAGGCAGCGATCTTTGGATGGATATCACAGGAAAAGTGTAAGGGAAAGAAGAGTGGTATTTAATTCTGGTTATCGCATGGGTGCAAGTTGAACGGGAAGGTGTCACAGCATTTAAGGCAGTTGCAACCCATGATGTTCCTTCTCAAATAGAATTGTGTGGCTCACATCGATGGTGTGTGAGAGCCCCTCACCATGAATGTCCACAGTCCACATTTCTCATGTTTCTTTTTTTCCTTCTATGTCTCTATGTGTTTCTTTCCTGGTGATGGCATCCATTGGATGACTTTACAAACAAAATAGACGAGTTATTAGTCCCAAGCCTTAGAATTAAACAAAAAGCATCGGAACTCTCCCCACTGAGACAATGTGGCCAAGTAGAAAAGGAAAGTCAGGGCTCTGCAGACTGATGATTCCTGGTACACTTTCTCCAACTGTGTGTCCTTGGGCAAGGCCCTCTCTCCCCAGGACCTCAGGTCTTTGTGTGCGGGATGCTGCAGCTGCCCACAATGCAGCTGCTAGACTCATGGGCTTGTGAACCCCCTCAACTTGCATGCACCTTTATTTGTACATACATTTTTCTAGGGAAAAGGCAGTTGCTTTCTCCAAATTCTCCAAAAGAGCTGTGACCAATAAGTAAATATCAGCTGACTCATACCTCTATGGGCCAATCTATCTCCAAAATGTCTTTGTATCTACAAAACAATGAGAGTCCAACACTCTATGGAAGCTGAAGACTTCACTTCTCCCCACCACTCCTCATCCCATAATCTCCTACATCATAGCACAGTCAGTGAAGCTATAGTTGAAGGCCTTTAGCCAGGCCCAGGGCACTCAGGTAGATATGCATCCCACTCCTACTCCATGATCTCCTCCCCCCAGGTCTTCTGCTGTGGTGATCACTCTACTTCAAGAAAGGAGGCTTCTCGTAATGAGACAGAGGCCTAGACATCTTAGAACAGGAGCAGCTGGGAAAGGAGTCACACCCCAAGAGGGAGGCTGGGCACTGAGAAAGGAAACACTCCTATCCAAGGGGACAGGGTAGCAGGCTACAGTCTCCAGCACAGGTCAGCCATGCTGTTACTGCTGTGGGGCAGCTTTCTCTAGCTTCCTGTCCACCTCACCCTACTCCTGGGCCTCCTTCTCAAAGATCTACTGCAGTGGCTATGGGCTTCCCCTGGTGGGCAAGCAGGAATGCAGCTGGTGGTGTCACACTTCAGAGCAAACCAGGAATCTCTGGAGAGAGGTTAAAGTGATTACCTACCAAGACGCTGTAAAGCAAGCGAGAACCCTGCCTAGAGGTCTGTGGTTCTCTTCTAGAAGCCACGCTCCCACTGACCTTCAGGCCTGTGGGAAGGTCAGATTGAGAGGCCCCTTCTTCTGAGCTGTGAAGAATCTCTATGAAAGGAGGAAAGTGTCACCAAGCCAGGAGACAGAAGCTCTCCCAGGATGCTAGATCTAGCCTCTGCTTTACCAAGAGCCCCTCCCTTCTCTGTCTTTCTAGTTTTCCTTTGTGGTGGGGATGGCCAGCTATTAGATATGACCTGACCCTGTGACAGATCCTGCTTCATCAGATACTGCATGCTGAAACCTCTATTTTTCTGTCCAAGCAGCTCCTATGCTATTATTCATCAGCTTGAGAGAACACATCTAACTGTAGCCTCGCATTACACTTGCATCTGCCCTCTAACCTTACCCAATGAAAAGGAAAATTAATCTAAGAAGGTTTTCCTGTTTTACTACATGTCGGTGTCAATCACCCATACAGCTTTCAACACTGTTCATCAAGCAGGATGTACCTGCCTATATGCAAATGTCAAGCAACATTAAACATGCAGGAAGTAACCTTTATTCTCTTAGTCGGGCACACTGTACAGAAACAATGCGGGAGGAAATCTCAGCCACAGAGTAAAGGCCAGTGAGTATCTGCGCATTTTCTCCGATTCTTCCATGGGAGAGCTGCACCATGCACTTATTTTCATACCAGTATTTCATAACACATGACATTATGTACTAAGATCAAAAGAAGAGAGAAGTAGGAAGTAACAAAGAAACAACAGAAAGACTCGCTTTCAAGCCTGTGTTCAAAAGAAACACTATAGAAATCAACAGTTTAATTACTAGTGGAAAAGAGTGACATCTTTTTGTAGAGATTCCAGACAGCTCAGAAGAGGAGTGGACTGCCAAGTCCTTCTCCCCACTCTGTCTTAGTCTGGAAGCTTAGCTGAAAGCTGTCAACCATGGGTGGCCCTGCTGGTATCTGGCATAGCCCTCAGCATCACAGCCAACATGCAAGCTCCTACAGCACGACAAGCTGACAGACATGTCAAAGAGAGAAGAAGAGAATTCCAGGCTTCATATTACACATTTGATTGAAGGGAAGCTCTTGACATGACCAAAGCCAGCCAATGTAGACTAGGGAGAAGGACCTGGCTGCCCACTCCCAAAGCAATTAGCCATTGAAAACACTATGGATAACAGAAAAGCACTAGCGCCAGAAAATGAACTGTCCCCCCACCACCCAAGGCTGGAAGCCATTCAAGAAACAACTGGAGAAGAGTTGCTTCCTCAGAGTTGGGTCAACATTAGTGACAGGAATGGAGTGGAACCCTGGGAACCCCATTTGCTGATGTGGCATGACTCAAAATGAGAAGAAACAGTGGCAGCAACAATGGGCTCAAACATTAAAAAAAGAAGAACAAGAAAAGAAAAAGATCATGTGCATGGCACAGTGTTGGGCAATGTTTCATCCTGTTATACACAGGGTCGCTATGAGTTAGACCCGACTCCCCAGTATCTAACAACAATAATTCCAGGTAAAATATTAAGACAGGCATCTGATTCTCATGAAATTTTCCAAAAAGTACTGCCTTGAAATATCTTCCAGAGCAAACACAAAACCATCAAGCACTTTATGTACCCGATTCACTGTTCTCTTCCCTGTTTTAAATTCTAGGTTTATGGGCTGAGGCAGAAAGTAGTAAAATCTCTGACAAATAACACAAAAGAAGGAAAGGAAGGAACTGACTCACATTCAGTGCTTGCCAGTGACAATGCTGGCCCTGCCTGCTGTCCCAATTGGACAATAACTGAGATGACCACCACACCAAGGTGAACAAACCTAATCCCAGATGCAGCAGAATGCTCTGTAATTCAGGAAGACACCACTGTACAAGAAGGTAACAAGTTTTAAAAGTCAAAGAAAATGGTAGAATCCTCAAAACCCTGGCTCAGACATGCATTTTACACATACTATTACTAAAACAAGGTAATTTAAGGTGTTAGAACTGGAGAAGAGGCATTTTCAAATACACACACACACACACACACACACACACACACACAAAGTTGGAAGGGTTCTTCCAAAGAAGAACAAACACTTAAAAAATATAATGTGAAAGTATAATTTTAATCTGACTAAGTCTCCAAAAGTCAGATCATTTTTATCACTATCCTCTATTTGCAATTCTACTGGCAAATATATGGGGAAAAAAATCCCTGCTTTTTAATAACAATGAGTTTCCAAAGCCCTCTTGTCAATCAGGATTCCCTAAAACAAGCTTACCACTAAAAAAGTAATATAATTGGGGGATTTATTCCTGATCAAGATATCAGTGTCAATTAAGTTATAACTAAGACCAACAACACATCAAAAGATAACAGGCAGCTATAACCCTGTGAAATCATTGCAACAGAAAATTATACTCTATTCTGTGCCCTACAGTGTGGGCATAAATTTATTCATTCATATTTAATACAAATTTACTAACCATTCTACATGTCAACTAAATCTCTACTCTGTATATGAAATGCTGAAGAGTACTAAGTACTCCATAAAGTACACAAATAATTCATCAAAAGTAGGGAAGTAGGGTTGAGGCAGTAGCTTAGCAGTAGAACACCTGCATAGCAAGTACAAGTCAAGTATCTGGGAAGGGAGGAAGGGGGAAGGGAGGGGATGGCAGGGGAGGGGAAGGAAAGCGAAGGAGGAGAAAGAAGGGAAGAGGAAGGAAAGGAGAGGAGCAGAGAGGAAAGGAAGAGTGAGGAGGGGAGGGGAAGAACAATGAAATCATAACCTATCCCTAAATATATTTTAATTATAACCTGAATGATTTCATCAAAAAATTTTTTTCATTTCATTTTTTTAGAATTTGATCAGATTTTCCTTGATGCTTGGAATGATTTTGGTTCTTTTAAAAGCCCTCCTACAAAATTGAAACTGCAATTTGTGTTCTTAATAAATTTCTTCATAATAAGCACAGGCATCATTCTATTGATGCAGAATTACTTACATAATAACCTTTGTTGAATAAAAAGATATAGTTTTATTATAACTTCTGATGGTTCTGATAAACAAGGACAATGTTTCTCCCACAGACAAGCATTACTAATCAAAGACACACCATTTTTTGCCTACTGCATTAGCAAAAAAATAAGATGTTTTTCTCTCCCTAACATTAGTGTTTTATGCTGGCAAGAACACAGGCAAACAGGAAGTCTATGCATTGCTGCCGACACTGAAATTAGTATCGGGCCTCTGAGAAGCAACTTGGTAATATTTGCCAAGAACCATAAAAAAAATTTACCCCTTCCTCAGAAAAAATAATATGAATACTTATAAATCCTACCCTCAAGAAATACATGGAAATTAAGAAAAGGCCACATGCACAAAAATATTCATTATAGGTCATTCACAATAGCGGTAAATTAGAATATATATACTACAGGAAAGAAGCATGGGTTGCAAAATTTTGGCGATTAAAAAGTGACTCTTTTAGCTGGGTGCAGTCGTGCATGCCTGTAATCCCAGCAGCTCGGGAGACAGGGCCAGGAGGACTGCAAGTTTGAGACCAGAGGCAGTCTGCATAATTTAGTGAAATCCTGTCTCAAAAAGTAAAAGAAAAATGGGCTGGGGGTGCAGCTCAGTGGTAAAGCATTTGCAAAGTGTGCAAGTGCAAGGCCCCGAGTTCAACCCTTGGTATCGCCAAAAAACAAAACAAAACAAAACAAAAAAATTGACCCTTTAAATTAGAATATAATGCCTACTGAAAAGAACCTGATACAAGTATGCATAATACCGATATAGAATAACCACAGCAACATGATAACACAATTAGAGGTGAGATTATCGTGTTGGGGTGAGTTATCACTGTTTAATCTCTCAACCTCAGCACTACTACCATTTTGAGCTAGTTCACTCTTTGTTGTGAGAGGTCTGTCCTATGCATGTAGAATGCTGATCACCATCCCTAACCTCCACCTAGGGTGCCAGGGACACTACCCCCCACCCCCCAACCCCTGATTCACAATCTGAATTGCCTCTAGATATTGTCATATGTCCCCTGGAGGTCAAGGGTAAACTCACCCTAGTTGAGAAGCACGAGATTTAAGTTACTTTTTTCTTCCTCTACTTTCCAATTTTTTCTGTATTATTATATATACTACAGTACTTTATTTTTAAAATATAAAAATAAATGTTAATAATTTTGTTGTTAGGTGTCATTGAGTGGAGTCTGACTCATAGTGACCCTATGTATAACAGAATGAAATACTCCCAAATACCCAGCCATGCCTGGCACTATGTCAGTGCTTCTCTGCAAGTCATAGGGTTTTCAATGGCTGATTGTTTTGGGAGTGGGCTGCCAAGTTCTTCTCTGTTTTTGTGTTGTTGTTGTTGTTGTTGTTGTTGTTTGAGTGCCGGGGGTCAAACCCAGGGCCTTAAGAGTGCAGAGCAGCACTCTACCAAGTGACCTAGGTCAACCTTTAATGAACTTTACTCAAAGCTGAAAATCCTCCTGTTTAGTGCATTGCCCACCCCACCTCATCCTACCCCAGCCCCAGTCAAGAACACAAGAGCAGTGAGTCTCTCTCTTCCACAAGCCCAGCCCATTCCTCTGGCCACCCTGAAGACCAAGGCTTAGGAGGACACTAGGTTTTCTCCAGCAAAGCAGCTCTCCCAGGAGGGCCCTGACTTGCTTCGCACTGCTTCATGTTTTCATAACAGAGATTCACAGGGAAATGTACAAAACATTGTCTCCTTTTACAGCATGAGCTATTCTGCTGCCATGTTTGTGGAGCACTTTATTCTCCACCGAGAAGCCATGAAATGCCTCATTATGTCACCAGCACAATTTCAAACGGAGCGTCGAATCTTTTCCTAATTACCGCAGAGCTCTACAAACAAAAGTGAAATCGTATTTCAACTGGCCACACGCTGTTGCTTTGGAAACAACCGGCCAGAGAGAAATCACAGAATAACTAAAAAGTGACAGAAAAATAAATTAAACTATTTCTTAGCCTCCAACAAGCAAAGCAGTAAAAATCAAAAACTGTCAGACAGGACAGACAGTCACTGTTAAATTTTAGGTCACATATCAACAAATCCACACCTACTTTGCTGTTCCATGCTAAATAAGAACATCTAATAGCAAATTCCTGCGTTTACTTATAGAATAAAGCAAGATGCAGAATAAACAAACTGGCCCCAAGCTTCCTTTGCAACCTGATTACTGCAGAACTTCAAATGGAAGCTTCACAACCTCCCTCTTAGGCCGCTGCCTAGTGTGCACTCCTGCCCGGATGCCCATGGGCTTGTCATTCTCAACCTCCATCAGTAGATCAGCCACCCAAGAAAACCTCCCTGCTTCCCTACACTGGGAACTCCCAGAGGACAGAGATGGAACCCAAAGCTATAAAAGCTGACTTAGAAATGGCCTGTAGCCACCTCCAAAAGGCATCATGGGTTTCTCTCAAAAATTCACAAGTTGTTTCCCTGTTTGGTCTGGGAAAGCAAGTAGAACACCTTAAGAGAAAATTCTTTCCTTATGACCCTTTATTTATAAGGAGAAATTGTAAATGTCATACTACGCTGCATTTTGGCCATAGCGGTTTTGCTTTTGACAATCCTGGATGCCACTCACTCAAGACTAAGCAAGACTTAATCCTGTGACGATTAAGGACAAGTGGCTAGACACACCACACCACTCTGACAACCACCTCTACAAGTGACTTCCTGAATCCAGGTTATTGTAACTAAGTGAGGAGCATGTTATACAATGACACAAATGAGCTGGGCATGATGGTTCACACCTGTATTCCCAGCTCTCATGAGGCTGAGAAAGGAGGATCTTGAATTTGAGGCCAAGGTGGGTTATATAAGAGGCTCTGTCTCAAAACAAAACAGAAGAAACATTATTAGAATTATTCAGTTATTCATAAAAACTATCATTCCTTTAAAATTTATTTATATTAATTATAAATTGTTTATTATTATCATTTATTATAGATTATTATAATTATTATAATTAAATTGTTATTATTAAACTGTAAGATTTGGCTCAGTTTGTAGAGCGCTGTGCTGCAGTCTCTGAGGTCCCGAGTTCAATTCCCAGCTCTGCAAAAATGGGAGAAGGACCTGGCAATCCACTCCCACGGGAATCCAGAAACAGTCAGCCATTGAAAATCCTATGAGGGTCGCTATGAGTCAGATACAGACTCGACGGCACCTAACAACAACAACAACATAGATTATTAAAATTATTATAATTAAATTATTATTATTAAACTATAAATTTGTATTATTACATTATTTATACAATAAATCAAAAATAAGCAGTATTTAATGTCAGGTAAGAAATACTGAGTATATTGATGGTTAAAATGCATACTAGAAATATTAAGATAACTAGATGGAATATTTAATATGTACTAAAGGAGTATTTATTAAGTACCAGGTTCCAGTCTGAGCTTTTGATTGATTGGGGGCAGGGGGCTGAAGTGTAGCTCAGTAGTAGAGTGCTGTTCTGCACAATCCGAGGCCCTGGATTCAATTCCCAGCACCACAAAAATGGGAGGATGTGGCAATCCACTCTCAAAACAATCAGCCATTGAAAACCCTATGAGGATCACTATGAGTCAGACCCAACTCGACAGCACCTAACAACAACGTGTGTGTGTGTGTGTGTGTATCAATTCACCTAATCCTTATAAAAGACCCCATGAGCTATGTACTACTGGTTCCCTCATTTTCAAAAAAGGAAATGATGAGGAATGAGACATTGTATTACTTACTCCCTAACTGAAACTATACAAACTCTATTTACATATCGGAATCAACACAAGTACAAGCAGACATCCAAATCACACCCTTTCAAGTGTTTCTCTGTATATAAAAGATGACATTTAGGGAAAAAAAAACCTATGAAGAAGTCTGTGAATGCCTATGTTTTCTTATTTTTTTAATATGGACTTGTTCACTGTCAAAATACACGTCCTCATTTAGATCTTGTCATAGTAGTCAGCTCAATTTCAAAATAAAATTAATTTGGGATTGAGGCATGCATGTATTCTCTCAGGATACTAAACCTATAATTTTGGTATCCTGTGACTAATAATTTCAACATAGGACCTAAGTGAATATTTTAATCCTTGTAAAGAAAATTCAAAGATATTTTTATCACTTTTATACTTAATAGCACTGACCAAAGACTACTTTTAATAATAAAAATTAAAAAGATCTCAAAAATTAACTCAAAATGGACTATAGACCTGACTATAATTGCCATCATTATAAAATTCTCAGAAGAAAACATAGGATTAAATCTTTATGACCTTAGATTTGACAATGGTTCATTGAACATGAAACCAAAAACATAAGTGACAGCTGGGAGCAGTGGCATATGCATGCAATCCCAGCCACACAGGAGGCTGAGGCGGGAGGATCACAAATTCAAGGCCAGAGGGAGGCGGTGTAATTTAGTGAGACCCTGTCTCAAAACAAAAAGTAAAAAAGGGACTGGGGCTGCAGCTCAGTGGTAGAGCATTTGCAGAGCATGTGCAAGGCCCTGGGATCAACCTCCCAATACTGCAAAAAAAATAAATAAATAAGTGATAAAGAGAATAGATAAATTGGACTTCATCAAAATTAAAACTTTTGAGCTTCAAAGAGCATCACTAAGAAAATCTGAAAAGACAGCCTGCAGAATGGGAGAAAATATCTGCCAATCTTACAAATGATAAGGGACTTGTGTTTAGAATATATAAAGAACCCTTCCCACTCAGTAATAATATACAACCCAAATTAAAAGTGGGAAAAGAATTAGAAGGGAATTTTTTCTAAAAAAGGTATGGCCAATAATAAAATGAAAAGAGGCTCAACACCATTATTTCCTATGGAAAAGAAAATTTAAACCATTATAAAACATTTGATACCCACCAGGATACTAAATTTAAAAAGCAAATAACAAGTGATAATGATGTAGAAAAATTTGAGCTCCTCCACATTGCTGGCAGGATTATAAAATGGGGGCTTCTTTAAAAATAGCTTGACAATTCCTCAAAATATTAAACACAGAATTACAAATGACTCTGCAATTTCAGACCTAGGCATACATCCAAGAGGAATGAGAACACTCATCCATACAAAAATATGCACACAAATGAATGTTCTTACCATCATTATTCATAGTAGTCAAAAACAGAAACTCAAATACCCACAAGTTCGTGAATAAATAAAGTGTGGTATATCCATACAATGGAATATTACTAAACCACAAAAAGGAAATGTTGATTCATGCTACAGTGTACAGGAAAATATTACGGTAAGTACAAGAAGCCAGACACAAGGGCCACCTATTATAAAATTCCAGGGTTTTTTGGTTTGTTTGTTTGTTTGTTGTGGTACTAGGGAGTTAAACCTAGGGCCTCACACATACTTTGCAAGTGGTATACCACCCAGCCCATTTTTAATGATTTTATTTGGAGACAGGGTCGTACTCACTCAGGCTCCTCTAGCCTCAAACTTGAGATCCTCCTGTCTTAACCTCCAAGTCACTGGGATTACAGGTGTGTGCCAATATGCTCGATTCCATTAATATAAAATGTCCAGAACAAGCAAATTCAAAGAGAGAGAAAGTAGACTGACTCATGACTGCCAGAGGATAGAAGGAGGAGAAAATGGGAAGTGACTGCTCCTGGATATGGGGTTTCTTTCCGGAGTGATGAAAATGTTTGAATGTGATGACATTAACAGGCGCACAATTTTGTGATGATGTTAAAGGCCCTGAAATCTTTAAAGGGGTGAATTTTATAGTACATGAATTACATCTCAAATCTGTTACTTTAAAAAAAATGGCATGTGTGGCAAAGCAACAGCAAAAATAATTAGAAGAATGTTTACATTAGCTGGGTATGATTTAGTGTGCCCACCAAGGATTCTTAGCTTTCTCTTTCATCCATCCATACTGAATCTCAACAATTGCTAATAACACAAATAAGAAGCTGTGTGTCTGGGTTCCATGTTGGCTCATCCAGGCAGACCTGAGGAAAGTAAATCCATATTTCTCAGTCTCAGTCTTCTGAGTAGACAAGAGGCAAGAGGATAGACAATGGTGGAAACCCCCGAGGATTCAAGACTCTACAGTTTCCAGTACCTTCTCTGCCTCAGGCAAGCAAGGCTTCTCCCCTACCATGTGCCACTTGAGGCCTGACCTTCCCTCCCCAGCATGTGCTCACAAGTCCTTTCTGCTCTCCCCACAGGCTGCATCTAAATACATGCCCCAACTGGAGTAAGGATTTGAGAGTAGATCCCCTGCCACCCTCTGCTCCCTCTTCTAAATGCTCAGGACAGTTCATCAGGTCTGCGCAACGTGCACTGGACTGTGAAAGCCAGTCCATATGGCTCCCACGGGCAGGGCTGGCCATGACACCAGGTGCTTTGACATTTCCGTGAGAGCTCCTCTGACCTCTGCCTCTTTATCTCTTCATTGTATGTTTTCCCCAATTTAGCATTTCCTGGGCAGACAACCTGAATGGTAAAATAAGCTTGAAGGAAACAGTACTATTTTAAATATGGCAGAACAGACAGGTACACACTCCCTCCCTCCTGCAGGAATTGCCCTCAAAGCTGTAATAACATATGACCTGTCAAAGGAATGTGTACCTTACACAGAGCATTTGGAATGCGGTATACATGGGATGCTTTCTCCGAACTTAAACTGGTTTCACCAAGGAGTGGCCAGCTAACAGGACAAAATTCAGATGTAAGAGACCAACAAGAAGCATCACTAGTTCCGGTTCTGAAAAAAAAATCAACCAAGGAAGGATAAACCACTGATCACTACGCGGGCCCTGAATCCTTACCTGGCTTTAGCAAGTGAGTCCAGTGTAAAAGCTGCTTCTGTATGAAGAAGTACCCTCAAGTCTTCAGAGACTTAGGGGTTCCTCAGGGAAGGCTATACATATTCATTAACCAGGTGAAGGAATTGCTTTCTCCTCAAATGCTTAGCCTGCAAGTGGACTGACTTCTAATTCAGCTCTGCACATTCTCTCCCCTTGTATGCCTGATCCTCCCAGAACTTCTGCTGAGTGATTTTATCCTCTGCAGAGTCTACAGGTAAGATTTAAATTCTCCCATTAGACAGTAAGCTCCTCCATCAAATTATTATTCCCTCAAGGTCATGTACCAAGAAGAGGGATAAGGAGTCAACAAAATAAAAGACTCACGTTACAGGTGCCAGGCACTTAGCAAACGCATGTAGAAAAGTGGCAGCTGTAATTATGTCATTAGATCCCTCCCCTGTGGCTCCCCAGAGACCAGGAATCCCACCACCCTTTAACAAGGTCAACCAAGACTTGTTTGCTTGCTTGCTTAATTAATTCAGTGGGCTAAGGTGCAGAGGGGGCTGGAGGAGGAGGGAAGAAATTACATAGCAGAGTCTCCTCTAGGCTGGACCGGTGCCATGGTAACCAGTGAGCAAGAGGCCCTGTGAACAGCAGAGATAAGGCAACACCCACATGACCTTGACAGTCACAAAGCCGGAGTGGGCAGCGGGCCCTCAGCAAATGGTCTCTTAAGGAGGATGACACCCAGCACTGCTTCTCAGGGAGCCCAGGGTCACACGAAGGCTCTTTGCCACTCAGTGCATGGAAGAGCTGGTGAAGAGGAGGGTGTCTGGGGAGAGGCGGCGAGGTGGGATGGGGAGCTACTGAGTTGCTGGTGAAGGAAGGATTCTGCGGGGAGCGGAGGCCAAAGGAAAGACTGGGATGCAGGACCCCCTGGGTGGCAGAGCTGTAGACAAAGCCCTCCCCCTGCTCATCTTCTTTCCAAAGACCTGTGCCACCAACCCTTAGGGCTGTCACCTCTCCCCACAAGACCTAGGACATACATCAGGGGCAAGGACTAGCCTTCATCCTTCACTTCTGGAAACAAGTAGCTAGTGACGGGCTTACTACTTATTGACTCTAAGGGCTGGTTAGGGATTGGGGTTGACTGATTGGGTAATAAAACTCCGAGGACCAGCTTCTAGTCTACATTCAAGCCTTGAGTTTTTGATATATCCCAAAACCAGAGATAAACTTCCCCTATCCATCACAGGATGGAAAGAGATAATGAAAATAAGAGAAAGGATTTTAATGGCATCTTTCCTATAATGCTGATCGCGTCATCTTATCTTTGTCTCCATGTAAATCCCTGAATGGCAAAAGTGATACCAATGGACCAACTTTCCATATAAGCCATTAGTATTATTTGTTGATTGATAAGTAATAACTCGTAGTTGAGGGGAAAAATGAGAAAATTCAGAGAGCAGAAAGGAAAAAATGAAATCACCCAACTCTTACCACTCGTGTAAGTATTGTGGATATTTTAGAGTGTATCATTACGGATCTCTGAGAAAAGACAGTGTATAACTAGCGACCAAGTGTAGTACTGCGCGACAGTGAAAGCACAAGGGCTTTGAGGGACACTTAGAGGCTATGTGACCCCCAGGTAAGCCACTTGCCCTCTCCGGGCTCCATATTCCTCATCAGAAAATAAGAATCATGTTATTTTGAACTCATAGGTTTAGTGTGAGGTTTAAATGAGATAATGGATTCCAAGTGCCTATCACACGGTAAGGACTCAGTAAACACAGATTGATTACTACGTGGCTACAACAACTTCTTTAACTTGCTTCTTCACTGGCCCACATAGCAAACATCTTTCCATGACAATAGATAAAATTCTACCTTTTCAGGTTCATAGCTCTGTGAACCTATTATATGTGGGGGCCATATATTAATCTCCGTCCCTTTCTTGTCCTTTTAGGTTGTTGCTAATTTTTCGTATGTGAATGACATTTGGGTGAACACCCCAACTGTCCCTCCCAGCTTACTCACTGGATTCATTGCTCAGGGAAACTCCCCAGAGAAATCTGCAGAGACAGAGTATACTTACACAGCTACGTAGGACTTAACTTTTTTAAAAAGACCAAAAGTTAAAGATTTCAGGATGTCTTAATAATGAAGAATATATCTAACATAAAATAAAACTAAACCACAAACAAGTGAATGTTTCCTAAATGTTTCATAACCACAATTACCACCCGTCGTGTGTGGATGTATCCCTGGTCACATTTTCAAGCACTAGTCATTCACCAGTGCCACCCCCAATGTCTACAAATTCAGCTGAAGTGTTCTTGTAGTAAGCAGACTCTCCACATGTTCATGCAATAACTGAACATCTAACTTTTACCTGGTTTCAGTTAGGCTTCTAGGCTTGCTATTGCCAAGGGACTCTGAGTCAACATATACCCAACATTCTGGACATAAAACAGTGTGTCTCCAAGCCTGTTCCACAGAGCATCAGTGCCCATTCAGATTCTAGGGTCCCATCTAGACCTACTGAGTCAGAAGCTCAGATGCTGGGGACACATTTTTATGAGGACATTCTTATCTTACAAGGAAGTACAGTAGGTACTATCTTTACACAATACATAATTACTGATATCCCACCACCCTCACAGTCTCTACCCACATTTTAAATCTTTCCAACTTCAACCCCTAAGTTCAGCTTCTTACCTTTCTACATTTGTTTAGATACTAAAACCTTTAAATTTTTCAGTTCTATGTAAATACATAGTGCTGGAAAATGAGCCCTCTAGGCTGGAAGGCATTCAAAAGACTGGGGAAGAATTGCCTCCTCAAAGTAGAGTCAACCTTAATGACAGGAATGGAGTCTCGGGATCCCCTTTTGCTGATATGGCACAACTTAAAATGAGAAGAAACATAGTGGCTGGAACATTGGGATCAAACATAAAAAGACTGTGTGCATGGCACAGTGTTGGGAAATGTTTTGTTTTGTTATACATAGGGATGCTATGAGTCAGGTCTGACTCACTGGCACCAAATAACATGTAAAATAAATAAATAAATAAATAAATACACACACACACACACACACACACACACACACACACGAATGATACTTTTTATGGGCTAGGCCTCAGGTAGAGATTTTTAGGAGACTGTCTGTCTTATGTCCACTTTTAAGGAGAAAATCTACCATCTGATTTTAAAGTAACATGGCCACATGTCCAGAGTCAGGCCATTACATAGTATTTTTGTTGTTGTTGTTCTAATGTACCCTCTTATTGTTGCTAAGTGCCGTCAAATCAGTGTCCAATTTATAGCAACACTATGTACAACAGATGAAACACTATTGCTGTGTTTCTCTCCTGTTCATAGGGTTTTCAATGGCTGATTGTTTTCTGGGAGTGGATTGCCAGGTCCTTCTCCCAAGCCTACAGCATCTGGTGTTCTCAGGTGGTCTCCCATCCAAGTACTAACCAGGTCCGACCCTGCTTAGCTTCGGAGATCTGATGAGATCTGATGCCACAGTGGCAGGCAATGTATCCTCTAGTGGCCTTTAAAACATACATGCTACAGATAAAAACAGTTACAGTGTTGCTTTTGGTAGTCCCTACATTAAGAAAGTAACATATAGTATTTAATTCCTAGGACAATCCTCATGTGGCTGGAATGATTATTGTAAATCTCATAGAGAAACTGGGAGGAAGGAGTGAAATGACTTCTTGATGTCATAAAGTTAAAGTGGCAGAGCTAGTACTTGAACCTGGAAGTCTGGGACCAGAGTTGTTCTTTTCACCACCAGACCAGACTATTTCTCCAATGGCCAAAGCCCACCCTTGGTTTCCACTGAGGCAAATCACCTCCACGTGATTTTTTTGAACCCAAATTTCAGGATAGTCAATGAGCAAGTCTCTTATTTATGAAATCCCCTGCATGTCCTCAGTGATAGTGGGGTAGGGTCAGATCATTCTGCCTGTGCTGCTGACACTAACTCAATAGGTTTAACTCTTCATGGGTTTAAAATTTGATATTTTTGCCAAAGATGAGGGAAAACAGGAAGAATAACTATAAAAACAAATGCATAGATCTTATCTTTTATTCGCTACCTGCATTCTATAATCACATATTAATCATAAGTTTGCTCTCCTTGTTGGAAATAAACAGGAAATTATTTCTTCTAGAGATTCACCAAGGAGAAACGCTCAAGGCTGCATACACTGAGCCCCCTCTTACATGCCATTAGCCTCCCCACAACCCATACTGTCTATAAAATGCATTGCCCATCAGGGCCTGAAGCTAGGCACAGTGGTTCGTGCCTATAATCCCAGCAACTCAGGAGGAGGCAGCAGGGGCATCACAAGTTCAAGGCCAGAGGCAGCCTGCATAAATAACTTAGTGAGACCCTGTCTCAAGATAAAAATAAAAAAGGGGCTAGCTGGGCAGCTGGGCATCATGGCACATGCCTGTAATACCAGCAGCCCAGGAGGCGCAGGCAGGAGGATTGCAAGTTCGAGACCAGAGACAGTCTGAGTAACTTAGTAAGACCCTGTGTCAAAAAGTAAAAAAATGGGCTGGGGATGCAGCTCAGTGGTACAGCACTTGGAAAGCATGCAAGCGGGAGGCCCCCAGTACCCCAGCTCAACCCCCAGTACCACAAAAAGGGGGGTACTGAGGGTGCAGGTCAGTGATAGAGCACTTGCCAAGTATGCACAAAGCCCTGGGTTCAACCCCCCAGTACCACTAAATAAACATAAATAAATTAAATTAAAATAAACTCAGGGCTTGAGCCTCATGCCTCAGCTACTTAAGGTTTGCCCCCAATCAATGTCTTCTTCAAGCATCAATATCTTCCTCAAAAAAACCGAGACAACAGTAGTAACCTGCACTAATAATCTGAAGTGCCCACCTCACATATTACACTTAAATACTCAGGCACTGTTAACCGCTCTGTTTATCTACCATCGCTATCCCTACCTAAAACCTAGCCAAGTAATTCTGCTTTATTCCTTGTTTCCTCCAGTAAACTAATTAGGTCTCTGCCACTGTGGAGGCTGAGTTATACAAGGACTGTCCTTACTGTCTTGAAGCCTTCAATCAAGTACAAATGACAAGTAGGGCAACCATATGTTCAAGTTTGCCCAACCGCCCCGGCTTACGCCTGTTGTCCCAGCTTAATTATTAACGGCTCTTTTCCCTTTACTCCCCTGGTTTGGATGATAAATTATCATGCTCACCCTAGTGATAAGACACCTAAGGAAAAAGCTGCAGTTCCTCAGCAGTGATGCAGACAGGCTGCAGGGCGCTGAGGGGTGTGGAGAGCTCCTTTCTGTGTGTGGAGGGCAGGAGGGCATTTGGGGGAGTTGGCCGGCAGGTGGCAGTTCCACAGGGCCTGAAGGGCTGAAGGGTGAGAGGCAGAGGATGCTTGGGGTGGGGCCAGAATAAATACAAAGGCTGGAGCAGTCTAACACCTAGGGGCTGTCACCCTGCCCATTCCCTCTGTCCTCCCAGAAAAGAGTGGTCAGAGCCATATCCAACAGAAAAGAGAAAAGAAAAAAAAAAGCAGGTAGGTTATTTCTGGCTGATTCCACAAATTTTATTGGAGTATTTAGGGTACAGATGAAAAACGCTTGGGGATTAAATGAGTGCCTCGAGGCCCCCAAGTTAAAATTTGTCAAGCTTCTTCATCCTTCTTAGCAGGTACTGCTTTTATCTGCTCAACATCTAGCTGCAGTCAGTGTCGGGAGTTCATTTTAATAAGAGGATGGGAAGAGATGCAATCCGCTGCGGAGTTGTGGGTCCCACTCTCCCAGGACTCTCCTCTGACCCCAACCCCAGACATCTCTGTGGCTGCCTTCTAGGGGACCTCTGAGCCTTGAACCAGCACCAGATTATAATAGAACCCAGCACCTTATATGCTTCACCTTGGCCTTCCTTCCCTGAGGCAGAATTTCTGATTAATCAACACATGCAGAATCACAGACTACACGGAGCTCTGATGTATTGTCTGTGAGCTACCCTTTCACAACCACTCGGAAAGAAGGTGCCAGACTGAGATGGTTGGGAAGAAAGGGCTCGGGGTATCATGGCATGAAAACCCTACAATTTACACATAAGGGAACCAAAGCCTAAAGATGCTGAGACTTTTCCTAGGTCAGATGATTTGGGCCAAGCCAAGGGGCAAGACTCAGGCCTCTACCTCCCCTCTTTACTCTAAAACCCATTAAACCAAGAGGCTCAAAACGCATCATAAAATTTTGCATTTGTATGAAGCTTGACTTTTGACTCTGCGTTCATATGTATCTTCTGATATCTGAAGCACAAACAACTTCTCTATCCTAATATATTTGTGTGTGTATATGTATATATGTGTATGCATATATCTTATATACAGCGTGTATGTGTATGTGCAAGCTGCAGCCGTAGCCCTGTGGCATCCAATCCTGTCAGGTCTCAGAAGCTAAGCAGGGTTAGGCCTGGTTAGTACTTGGATGGGAGACCACCTGGGAACACCAGATGCTACAAGCTTGGGAGACAGACAGGGCAACCCACTCCCAAAAATCCATCCGCCATTGAAAACCCTATGAACAACAGAGAAGCACTGGAAAATAGTGTTTCCCCTGTTGTACATAGGGTCGCTATGAGTCGGATACCCACTCAATGGCACCTAACACAACAACAACATGTGCATGTGTGCTAAGAGATTTGTTCTAGGCCAAAAGCCACAGAAATAGCCAACAATTAAGCATAGATGTTCAAAAATTCCAAATTAGCACAACAATTTAAATCAAAAGGCACAAAATTCAGTAAGAAGCAAGAATCACCAAAATTACATGAGTTTCATTATCTTAAACAGATTGTGCTGGCAGAAATCCCACTGGCTGGGATACTATGGTCGGATCTGAGTTCACAATGCTGACCAACGTGAACAACCTGCCAAGTATCAATCAGTACACTTTCATAATTTCATGTTTCTCATTCTATAGAGTGCCTTATAGACACAGGGAATTCACTGCAAGTGCTACATCTTAAGCACTTGCTCAGGGCTACCATGGATCAAAGTTTATTGAGCACCTATTTTTCACAAGGGCCTTTCTCATATGTATCACTGTAGATTTGCATGTTGCCATTAAAAACCCTAAGAAGAGAAGAGAAGCACTGACAATAGTGTTTCACCTGTTGTTCGTACAGTCACTATGAATTGGACACAGACTCAATGGTACTTAACAACACCACCAACATATTTGTATATTAAATTGGTATTGTTCCCATTTTTAGCAAATGAAGCAATTAAATGAGACTGAACATTGAAAACCTGTCCTGTATTATAATTACAGTCAGGACATAACTCTGATTCAAACCTGGCCTGATGAGATCAGGTACCAGTTGCGTGGACCACAAGAGGACTGCTTTTATTTAACTTATTAGTCATTTAATCAGGGCTGGGTTTTAGCTCAGCTGGTAGAGCACTGCTCTATACTCTCTGAGGCCCTGGGTTCAATTCCCAGCACGGCAAAAAAATAAGGGAAGGATCTGGCAACCCACTCCTGAAACAATTCTGAAGCTATCTGCCATTGAAAACCCTATGAAGAGCAGAGAAGCACTGTCATAGTCCCGGGCATGGTGTAGTGTTAGCAAGTGTTTCATTCTGTTGTACACAGTGTCTCTATGAGTCGGACCCAACTTGAAGGCACCTAACAACAAGTCATTTAGTGAAGAGAGAAAAACAGAACTCATGAGACCACTTTACCCTAGTTACTATCAATACTGTCTTTTAGAATTGAACAGTAAAATCAGAGTCAGGAAGAGAAAGAAAGAGCAAAGCCTCAAATTTCTATAACACTAAATTTTGAACTCATTTTTAACCACGGTTGTAGGTAAAAGAAGTGGCTTTTACTGGATACCAGCCTCACCCTAGTATTCCTATTTAACAGCCTCTGGCTTCCAAACCTGAATTTTTCACCTGTCCTGGGAGCTTTCATTAAGTCTTTCATCTACCATTATGGTCAGGGGCTTAGCTCAGGTTCCCAGCTGGGGAACTCTTGGACAATGGCCCAGGCACTTCTGCTGAGGGACAACAGGTTTCTTTCCTTTCTAACATCAACTTCCACAAAGAGCACTGGGACCCTTTTGTTGCCTTCAAAGAAATCAGATTCTATGAATTCAACGTGGTCCTGTTAAAAACTTATTAAACTCCCAAACTGTTTGCAAATTGAAGCGGTTATGAGTGCTTTGTTTCTGGCATCCTGAAAGCAATGTTGTCAAATGATCTTGCTTTCAATCTGACAATATAATTATCTGAAAATGGGGTGGGGGAGGGGGAGAGTGAGGCAATCTGAAAAGATCAGTTTGACATGAAAATTACTGCTATATAAAGGCCAACCTGGAATAAAAACTCCATATGTGCCTCTCAAATTATTTAATAACTTAGATAATTTATTTAAAATTTTGCTATGAAGTACTTTTTCAAAGAATGATTTTGGTTAATTGGTGGGTGTCTTTTGTTTAGATCTTAAATTATATCAAGTCAATGACAATCTCTGCAATCCACCAGGGATATACAAGAGAGCCTATTCTTTCTTTTCAAGGAAATTGGCAATAAAGCAGGCCAGCTCTAGATAGTTCATACTACCAGAAGTGCTGCTTGCTTAGGATTGATCTGTCACTCTTCCCTTTCTCTTCTGGTCCTGCTACTTCACCCCTTCAAACTCTCCACTATTATTTAACTTTGACAAACCTCCTACAAATCATTCATATGCTCCAATCAGTGAATGAGTCAATTCAGGTCTCTTCTGAGTTCCTATTCCACTATTTATTTCACCTATAGAAAAGAATATTGCCCAGTCAGTTTCCAAGCTTCAGTACTGGGCCCTGAAAATAAGAATACAGGCAATTCTAGGGATTTTTTTGTTTGGCTGGTTGGTTGGGTTTTGATATGCTAGGGACCCAATCCAGAGCCTACTATAAGTTAGGCAAATACTTTAACAACGAGCTATATTCTCAATGCTGATAATTTATTTTTAATAAGCTAGGCAGGTGCATATCTTTATGAAAACCCTTGCTGGAAAGAGTAATCAGAAAACAGTGATAGTGCTGGGGGTAGAAAGCTGTGGTAGAGTGCTTAGACCCTGGCTTTGATCCGCAGCACCACAGATGGAAGGAAGGAATGAAGGGAGAAAAGAAAGGAGGGAAGAAAGAAAAGAGGGAGGAAGGAAGGAAAGATGGAAAGAAGGGAGGGAGGAAGCAATGATTAGGTTTTGCTTTAAGGTACATTTCCACTGGTAGCAATATATGTTTGTATTTAGTGAAGATCTTATAAAACATTTGGCTTTGGAAGAATTTTTTCCCTTAACCTACAATAAATTGTATCATGAGTAAAATACATAAAAAGATCATCTGTGTAGACTTCTAAAAGGTCATCTATGTGATAGCTATCTTAAATGCTATAAATAAAAACAGAAATAGAGCTTTTATACTGGGAAGATAATAACAATCTGTGGGCGTGGTTTCAGTGGCAGATTTATAGGTACTACAATCTTAAGAATAAAGCAAACTTCAAAAGTACAGAGTATCCTAGTTATAACATGGACACAATTAATAACAAATATCTCCATTCTCATTTCTTGGGCCACTTACGAAGGACAACTGTTACCTATTTTGCATACAAATGACAAAATAAATCTGTGTTGCTGTCAATGTTCAATTCATGACAAAAATGATGGTTCAGATAGCACAGAAAGGTGAAAAATTATTTATGTTAGGCTTTGTCATGCATTTTATACTTCTACTTAAATAGGAGAGTGTATGATAATCAGAGAGTATTAAACATTCATCGGTCTGTTTTCTCCGTAGATATACATTGAATAAAATCAGTTACCTATCAAAGAGAATCATCATTCTTTAAAGAAACATTTATTGAGCATTTAAGATGCCACACAGCTTATTCTGGAAACCAGAGTATACAAAGTTCATTTACTGGAGGAAGTAAATATAACAGCTTACAAAAATAACTAGAAAAGGTCAGAGTAAAGTCATCAGAAAAGAGAAGCAGTTTAGTGGTTAAGAGCACAAATTTTAAGTCAAATCTATCTAAGATGTCCAGCTCTCTGTGATGCAATGGGATTAAGTGAGCTCATGTGTGTAAAGCACTCACACCATGGCTAGTATCACCTACTAGCACCCTCTGCTTTTTCTCCTTCTCCTGCTTTAGGCTCTAGGAAACCAGCAAGAGAGTAAACCTTTCCCACATTCCTTCTCCCCTCTCCTGCAGGACATACTTAATATCAAAACTTAATATCCCAACTGTCTTACTCAGGAGACACTAGAAATCCAATATAAGGCTGCACTGGAGGGCTTTCCAGACAATCTGCCCTCATAATTCCGGTTGACATTCCTCCCAAAAGCCTCAGGAGAACTCCATGTATAAAGGCAAGAGTTTATTCTAGGAACATCAAGATGCAAAGATAAATACTACCTTTAAAATGTTAAATCTCCCTTCTCTCTCCTCCTAACATTTGGGATGCATGTGTTTCGTATAAAAGAATCCTACAGATAGAACTTTGGGGAGCTGCTCACACATACAACCAAAACTACTCCTTGTCAAATCCCTTGTACAATTAGATTTCACCTTCTTCAGTTTGTAAATAATCCACAAGAGGGCAAACATTATTTGGAAGTGTTAACTGAGCCCCTCTGGCAGAAGAAAAACCACACCAATTAGCCTAAAATTAGCAGGGGTTTGCAGAAAACGGTGATGAGATGGACACATGGAAATGAGAGCGAAATCAGAAGCATCATGGGCTGAGTGAATACATCTATGTGTGCACAAGGAGGGACGATCAGTAGCCATGGAGACCTGGAAAGCCGCAAATCACCCATCATGTCCTGGCCAGCTGGCAGCCATCAATTCCTCCCTGATCTCACATGCCCCATCCTTCAACTTCACTGACTTCTTGCTATTCTTCTGGCAGATCTGAAACCTCCCAGACTGTGTATGTCTGTTCTTTACTGATTGCTCCTCCACTCCTCGTTACAGCCCCTTCCACTTACAAAGAGGCTTATTAAAACTCAGCCTTTCTTTAAAACCAAGCTCAAATATTACTTCCCTCATTCCTTTCCTTGGCTCCAAGCCATTTTGGTTTTACATCTCTGGTGGCATTTACCATACTTTTCTTTTGATGGTAAACTATTGTTTGTCTGTTGCACCTATAAAATTATAACCTTCTTTAAAAAGCTCATCCCTAGTGTGTCCACTTCTGTACCTATTCCTGTGGCCAGCACAGTGTAAAGCACATGGAAGAGATGCTCCTTAACTGTCTGAGAAATTAAATTGGCTTTATTAGAACACTGCTCCTTCTTAATGAATTTACTTGTAACAAATACTACGACTTCACTAAATAATAGACAATTTGTCTCATTAAGAAATCATGACTTATCACTTATGGAAAGAAAGAAGCTACCTTTACATGCAGATGGCTAGTTTGCTTTATTTTATTTTCCCAAGTACAAAGGCAATAATTCCAAAAGTTGTATGCATGCCATGGCCTCTGTTTTCTGGTTTCACACTATTACTACTCAGCCATTATTTCTTCCAAGACTCACTCCATGAAATTATATCAAAATTGCATATAAAGAAACCTATGGAACAATAATGAGAGTGGGTTGGCTGAACAAAATAAAACCCACAAAGTTCGTCATGTGACATTTACTGCTCACCTCAGGCTAGTTGCTGCTAAATTTCACAAGGCCTTTTAATACAAATGTACACATTTGCAAAACAGGATGAATTTTAGTGGAAGTCAAAGAACACTGGGATTGTTATGCATTTTTTTTTTTATTGCAGGGCTCGGGGAGATGCTAGAGATTTAATCCAGGGACTCATGATAACAAGCATGCAGTCTACCACTGAACTACTCCTGAACACCCTCCAGCCAATCATTGAACACTTTAAGGCTTTCTTCAACATATAAAATTTTTAGGACTTTTGACTGGGCATGGTGGCACATGCCTGTAATCCCAGTGGCTCGGAGGCAGAGGCAGGAGAATCGCAAGTTCGAAACCAGAGGCAGTCTGTGTAACTGAGCGAGACCCTGTCTCAAAAAGTAAAAAAATGGGCTGAGGGTACAGCTCAGTGGTCCAGCACTTGCAGAGTATGCAAGGGCGAGGCCCTGGGTTCAATCCCCAATACCACAAAAAAAAAAAAAAAAAAAAAAAAAATTTAGGACTTCTAAGACCTCTAAGATGTTATCATGATAAAACAACAAGAGAACATTTTGAGGCATCTAAAAACTTGTAAAACACCAATGCTAGATGACATGGAGGGGAAAAACGCAGTTCCCCATCAAGTCAGAGGCAACAAACATTTGCCTCTTGTCTCCGGTGTGCCAGCCTGACAGAGAGAGGTGAGACTTGATCTCTGCCTTAGGGAGCTCAGGGTCCAGGGAAGCCACATGACCAATACCAGGCCACAGAAACACAGATCCACAACAGAAACACTGGAAGTGATGGGACCACAGGGCAGAAGACGAACGAAGATGCCCAACCTAAAGGGCCAAGCAGCTGTTAGCCCAGCTGAAAGCACAGGGCATTTCACTTAGAGGAAGCACCATAAAAGGCAGAGAGCTAAAAGCATGGTCCCTCCCAGAGTGTGCAAGTGGCTCAGCAGAGACAAAGGTGGAAATGGTCAGGAGACGAGGTCATAGCCTCTACAGCAAGGCTAAGGGGAAAGATACCCTCTCGCACTGTGTTCTGTGAGCCAGGTTCCTGGCACTGTGTGAGACTGAACCAAAGCATGCTTAGAACAGCACCTAACACGGAGGAAATACTCATGCTCACGAAATACTCGTTACCACTGCTGTCATTATCTGTGTCAGTCTATTAAGACAGGTAGGCCGAACTTACTCGATTTCTTAAGGGAAAATGACAGTAAATCTATAAATATTAAATCTAACTATTTGAAAAGCAGAACAAGGAAGACTGGGTATAGTTCATGCCATTGGGAAGAAAAAACTTCCAATGTACATATCTCTGGAAGGAACTATAAAAGAAGCAGAGGGATGATATGTTGTGGTGTCTAAAGATTCACAACCAAAAAGGATGCTTCATGCTGAACAGTTCACAGATGTTTGGTTTTGTTCGTATTTGTTACCAAAGTACACAAGGACAAGTTCACTCAGAGGCTTGATGCCCTTCAGGAGCATCCTTCCTATCTACTGCCCTGAACCAGCTAGTCAGTGTTTGGGGCTGCACAGTTCTGTAAATAATCTTCATAAAAACAATATGGTCACAGATCACTGGATGCTTGAAGCCTAACTCTGTCTCCTTCCCTCCTTTCTACTTTTAATCACCCACCCAAAATGAAAAGGAAAGCCAAGCAAAGAAATAAAGATTATACCTCAGTAGGGAATATGCCTGTAATCCCACACTTGGGAGGCTGACACAGGAGGATACTAAATTGGAGGACAGCCTGGGCTACATGAAAAACTCTGTCTCCAAACAAAGAAAAGAAATTAAATTAAATTAAACAATGTGTGGGGGTGCAGCTCAGTGGTAGAGTACTTACCTAGCATGTGCAAGGCCCTGGGTTCAACATCCTAGTATTGCAAAAACAAAACAAACCCAAAACAAAACAAAAAACCTTTAAATTCCTTCAACCAAAGAAAGACAGTGAGAGAGAGAGAGAGAGAGAGAGAGAGAGAGAGTTAAGGAAGGAAAGCAAGAGAGCCGGGTGAGGTGACACATGCCTATAATCCCAGCGACTCGGGAGGCAGAGGCAGGAGGATCTCAATTTCAGACCAGAGGCAGTCTGTGTAATTTAGCAAAACCCTGTCTCAAAAACTAAAAAAACAAAAACAAAACAAAACAAAAAAACGGACTGGGAGTGCAGCTTGGTGGTACACCACTTGCAAAACTTGCAAAGCATGCAAGCTCGAGGCCCTGGGTTCAACCCCTAGTACTGGGGGTAAAAAAAAAAAAGGAAAGGAAAAGATAAGAAAAGCAAGAGAAAGAAAAAAGAACAAGAAGGAAGGAAGGAAAGGAGAGAAGGAGGAAAGAAGGCAGGCATGCAGGCCACTCCTCCAAATCTATCTCCCGCATTCCCCTCATCACTGAGATTTTCTCCCCCTCCTAAACATCACTTTGGAACTGATCATCCACCACCGGCTCAACTGCTTCTCACACCTGGATTCAACTTGGTGCCATAGGAGCCAAGAAACTGCATTATCCAGTCCAAATGACAAGCATGGGCTTGGATGCTTGCCATGAGTGTGTGTGCAGGAAAGACACTGCAAATAAGCACCTTTTATCCCTTCCATCTGACCATCTGCCTGGGGCTCCTAAGCCACACAAGTAAAAAAGTTTGTTCTTCCTAAGCATTGCCCCTGTCCCCAGCTGCCACAAGTAAACATTTAAGAGCTCTTTGTCCAGTTTAGAGCTTCTTCCAATCCAAGACCCCCACCAACTTCCTAGCAGGGCAGAGAAAAAGGGACCTCCCCAGACCAGGCCATGCAGGCAGCTAAACACACATCACAGAATACTTGGGCAATCCCCACACAAAAACAGCGGGCATTGCCTTTATGCGGCAACTAAGACTCACAGATAGAAATGGTGCTCAATATTCCTTCCTCACCTCCAAGTACTGAAAGGGAGAGCCAATTAAGGGTAGCGTTGGTGGGATCAACATCACTCCCAATTCCCACTCTTACATCTCAACCAGGAAGAAAGGTTTTCACGGTTAGCCCAACTTTTCAGCTGTGGAAGTTTGCCTCTCCAACTTCAAATACTGCAAAGAAGTCAAATAAATTTAGGGTCTTCATAATCAAATCAAGCAAAGTTCAAGTATAAAAGTCATTTTAAAATAATGGTGTCCATGCTACTTGAGAGTGATATGCGATATTCCCAAACTGCATATTACTATAAATGGTCCTCTCACAATCTCTTCAAACATGTCCTGACCATCACTGCAATTACTTAAGTCTAGAGAATAAATTTAAGGGGTGAAAAAATGAACAGAGCCAAATAAGAGGCATTTAAACAATGGGCATGGTTTAACAGTTATCAGAGGCTACAAGAAATATTTATTTAGCCCAGTTCTCTAAAAGAATAATTCCAACTAGCTTGCTTAAAGTATTTTGAGTTTATGCACAAGTTTACGCCTACTATAAATATTTTTATAATCCTTTTCTGTCCCCAATTACTTTAGGGAAGCCTAAAAGAATCTTCTGAAATATTTTTGGTGCTGGGCTAGAAGGAATTGTTAGTAGTATTTACAGCACAAGTTACTGAGTTACCTGTCAATAACCTTCAACTAACTCCATGGGTAATTTGCACACACAACACACCAAAGGTATTCTACTAAATAAAACCACCGAGTTTTCTCTGTAGGTGGCAATGAACTAAAAAACCTGTTAAAGCCCTCCAGGGTTTCAGACCCACATGGCCAGCCTAGAGTTCTATAAATGAGATGAAGCTTTAATCTGGCCAGGTCCCCACCTCCTGACAGGCTTATGTCATTACATGATGTAATATGTTCTTAAGGAGGCAGAGAAACCAGTTTTTTATAAATCAAATCTAGTTTGGAATATACTGAGAAACTGTGATCACCTTATTACAAGAAACCTG
The DNA here is from genome assembly GCA_007922755.1 of Pedetes capensis. Classification (NCBI taxonomy): domain Eukaryota; kingdom Metazoa; phylum Chordata; class Mammalia; order Rodentia; family Pedetidae; genus Pedetes; species Pedetes capensis. The sequence continues at coordinate 116,347 of VMDO01003900.1, forward strand.
CAGAAGATTCCAAAATCATTTATAAATTTCTCATTTCTGATGGGTTTAGATTTGCAAAGAATGAAAGTGAGGCATGTCAAGGGCTATTAGTGATGACAGTTGCTGCCATTCAAGAATTTTCTGAGAAATTGTTAAGAACTATCTTAGATTTCATCTGATCTAAATTCACACTTTTTAATTTACTTGGCTCTTACCAGATTTGTTTGGGTCATGATAATTTTTTAATGAAAATAAAATTCTTCCACTAAATTTCCAAATAACTTCATTTTGGTTTTAAAATGAGCTCAGCTAAGATGAAGAAGAGATCAGTCAATGAAACATGAGGATAACAAGAGCTATGTTAAAAGTCATTATTAATGCATGGCAAATTTTATGTTTCCTTAGACACCAAGATTAAACACTTCCCTAACAGAATGTGTGCATGTGTGTGTATGTGTGCGTGTTTTAAAAGTACTCTCATCCTAATAGCTTGTTAAATTTCTTTCCAACTCCTCTGATGGACACAATGGAAGTAACTATGGAAATCAAGCAGAAGAATATGCTTGTTAGTGTGAAAATATGAGACACTTTTCTTCGTGGGAGTGAGGCTATTAGGACTGTAATCACTAAATGAATCAGCCATGAAGAGATCTTGAAATTATCTGAGCAGAGGAAGTGTGACAACATCACTCTGAAGAAACAATAAATTTTAAAGGAATAAGTAAAAAGGTACTGCTATGTGTTATATATGCTGACCACTGAATGAATGAAGAAAGGAACAAATAAAAGATTATCCCCTACACAGTATTATGAATTACCAAGGCTGCTATTACTGTAAAGAGCCAGGTAGCTGTTCGGGTATATGGCCTCTTCAAGATTATATTAGCTTTAGTCTTGAATTTCTAAGGAGGAATTGGGAACACAGTAAATGATTCCCATCTATTCGCTACTATGTGCAAAGAATATTCTAGGTATCAGAAGGGACAAGCCTGCTGCCATAGCCCTGTGGCATCCGATTCCAACAAATCTTGGAAGCTAAGCAGGGTCGGGCCTAGTTAGTACTTGGATGGGAGACCGCCTGGGAACACCAGGTGCTGTAGGCTTGGGAGATGGACCCAGCAATCCGCTCCCAAAAAAACAGTCAGCCATTGAAAACCCTATGAACAACAGAGAAGCACTGACAATAGTGTTTCACCTGTTGTATACAGGGTCACTATGAGTCAGATACCGACTCCAGGGCACCTAACAACAACAACAGGGGACAAAACATAAATAAATTTGGACTCTGATCTCAAAGAACGTACATACTTTGCAGCAATTAACATAAATCATCAGTTAAATGATCAGTTAAATCCAGCTAATGCCCAAAGATGGCATGGATTATTCAATTATGGTGAAGAATTCCTTCACCCTCCTGGGAAGAGCTGTTTAAATTCAGTCTTCAAAAAATAGAAGATATGTGCCATATACATATTCCTCATCTGGGAAAATTTTCAATGCAACAAATCACAAACCAATGCTAACAAACTTTTGACTCTAAAACTCTGTCAGGCTGGGCACAGTTGCACACACCTTTAATCCCAGTGGGAGGTGGAGGCAGGAGGATCACAAATTTGAGGTCAGATGCAGCTTGTATAACTTAGTGAGACCCTGTCTCAAAAATATAAAGTAAAATATGGGCTGGGGGTATGGTCAGTGGTTGAGCACTTACAAAAAGCATGTATGAGGCCCTGGGTTCAACTCCTTAGTACAAAAAAACAAACAAAAAAAATCTCTGCGCATATGCACACTCAATAAAATAGTTAGATCAACACCCGACACCACTAAGTATATCTGCCTAGATTTCTTCTTTGCAAAATGTTTGAGAGATCTGATTATAAATTGTAAAATATTAAATGAAGGCTGATTATAAACTGTAAAATATTAAATGAAGGAGAGCAGAACAAAAGATAATTAGAATATAATTGTCACATAATTCTAATTTATATCATTATGCTCTGTAATTTTTGTGATCCTTTTCTCTGCTTTCCTATTTACTGGAAAGAATGAGTTACCAAGGAACTCATCTCCAATCATTCTGCTGTTTACTTGCACTTTCAAGGTACCACGTAGAATCTGGATGGAGTTTCTCTTCCAAGCAGGTACAATACAGACTGTGTTTCCTATGACATAGCACTCAGTGGATCCTTAAATAACACTATTTAATAGTAGTTCATGATAATCATCGTCTACCAAGTATACACCACAACCATATAATGTATTAAGAGCTTCTAAGTACATTAGCTCTCATTTAATAAGCACAAAACCTTATTAGAAAGGTTGTTTTATTATTTTATAGATTAAGAAAACTCCACTAGAAAAAGTGACTTGTACAATACTCACAGCTAATAAGTAGCAGGGTCTATATCCACCCCTGCTCCAACTCCAAAGTCCTCTAGCTATTCTACCTTCCTTAATAAAACAGAATTAGTGATATACATGTCCATAAAGACATAAGGCAGTCTAAATTTTAATAAAATTGTACCATTTATTATTATTTATTAGGATTTGTTTATCTCTCTGCTGCCTTTACTATCAGGACAGATTTCACTCTTAATAATTCAAGGCTAGTCTTGCATCTACACCCCATAGCATTAAAATGTAAGAGAAATAAAAACATAAAGCTAGATGCAAAAGGATTGGTCCAAGATCTCAGCAAAACTTAGACCACATCTGTCACTGGGGCCCTCCACCTACCTGTTTCAGCCCCTGGCCCAGTTCCTGTACACCTTGCTTAGGGCTGGCACTCAGGTGCTATAAACACAATGGGGGGGTGCTGCTGGTTGGAAACTCTTTCACCTCCTAGCAACCCTGCCCCATGAAAATCTCTTTACAAAAGACAACACATCCAGACCTGAAGGAATTCACTTTAAGCATTACTTTTATTACCACTGCAACCACTTCTAGTTGCTTTTATTCACTTTAAAACATCCAACTATATGGCATTTTATACATATAATGTTGGTCCCTTTAAAAATTAGAAAATACAGGGCTGGGGGGTTAGCTTAACTGGTAGAGTGCTTACTTAGCATGTATTGAGGCCTGGGTTCAATCCCCAGCACCACAACACACACACACACACACACACACACACACACACACACACACGAGGAAAATACAGAAAATTAGAGAAAATGATGGAAAGAAAAGTTTTTCTTTATCTCATGATTTCTCATCATCACTTTAAGGTTCTCCCTATATGTTGGGGATTTTTAAAGCACCCCATAAATAGGGTCCCTCTAACCAGCATGAGGAGCTAACACTCAGGCTATATTCTACTCACTCCTTTATCTTCCCTCCCATCAAGTGAGCAGAGATGGCCCCTAACGAGCCTGACCAGCCTCAATCACCTCAATTTTCATTAGTACTTCCATAAGTTTTCATTAGCACATACAGCAGGGTTTTAAACCACTTGGATTGGTGGTTGTCTGTTTATGAATGGATTACAATCATTGTGATTTTAGTGAAGTCTTTCCTATGCATATAAACTTGCAGTGGGGAGATACTCAGTGATAAAACTTGACCTCTGGGAATTTAGAGAAGACTGTAGTTATTAGCAAATACCATGACATTTCAAATTAATTTCAAATTAATCAGTTTGTCAGGAAATACCCCATACCAAAGATGATCATTTCCATTTTCACTCTATTTTTTTTCCCTTCCTAGCAACTAGGGTTCATAATGGGCTGGTAAAATGTAAACACGTAGAAGAAAGCAAGCATCCTGTTATGATGCTGAAAATAAGTACAATATAATCAGCAATGACAATAACAATGAAAATTGTTTCTCTCCTGACTACACAAGAAGATACAAAGAAATATCACAAAAAGGCAAAAAGCATAAATGAATATTAAATTTCTGTTTAATCATCCTTTCGCAGAGAAAAAGATAAATACTTTATTTATGTGCAAGGCAATATCATCTTTTAATAGCTATGTGACACATTACCATTATCCTGCTGCTTCTAGGCTGGAGAAATAGGATTAGTGGCCTAAGAGGGAAGAGCTTAAACTGATTAGTCAAGTGGGCAGTCCCAGGGCAAATACACCAGAAAAAGGAGCAGCCCTGTCTTCTGTGATCCAACAGCCTGGCGGTCAGAGGAAGAAACAGGGAAGTTCAGGACTTTGCATTGCAACTTATAGGAAAAAGGTTTTTAATCTTCAACTCTCACCTGATACAATTCATTATTCTACCTAAAGAGAACCCTAAATGTACAGGACTCACAACAAATAACTAAATTTTGCAATCTTGAGTCATGGTGGGTTGGAATGCCATTATCGTACAGATCATTATAAAAGTCCAACAAGTTTCTTTTGCAAAAGAAAATTCTACATTTCGGAGATGTATACTAGCTTAAGAACACAATTTATTAAGAAGAGTCAGCACTCTACATCTCCAATTCCAGCCCACCAAAACTCTATCAAGCCAGGTGTGGTCACACAGGCCCTTAACCTCAGCACTCAGGAGGCAGGGGGATCAGCCTGGTTACACAGATCCTACAAAAAATAAAAAAATAACCTCTTTCAACAAAATAGATTACACAAATTTTGAATGTGATATCCAAAATATGAGAAACTTTTAAGATGGAGTATGTAACATGTTTAATGGAGGTTCTTACTAGCAAAGTAATAATGAGTCTTTGTCTACTAGACATGGTAGGTTTCTAACTTAAGACAAAGCAAAGGCAATTTTGTAAGCCATAGAGGCGACATTGGTTTAGGAAGGAAGGAAGGAAGGAGAAAGAAAAGGAAAGGAGAGCGGAGAGAGAGAGGGAGGGAGGAAGGAAGGGAGCGGAAGGGTGAGGAAAGGAGTGGAGGGGGAGGGAAGAAAAAGAGAGAAGTTCCCAGGGACTGAGGATGCTTAAAGCGCTGAAGTGAGATCCTAGCATCTATTTTGAGATTCTGGAAACTGTCCACCAGGACTGCAAAACTCAGAGTCAGCCACAGGGACCTGACACTGCCTTAGTTCTTCCATTTCAAATAGTTTCCATGCTGTTTCTGTGGGGGTAAACTTTTCTAATTCGAATAACCTGATTATTCCCTATGTCCTTTGTGTAAGAGAGGAGATACCTGTCACAAAACTTGGCAGCCCAAATAGAAGGTTACCAAAAGCAATCAGAAAAATTAAAATAAGGATGATGATCAATGTGAGTCATCAAAAGTAGTTAAGCTTCACCAAAATGTGCAGAATGATCTGCTTATACTCTACCTAATGAAAAGGATTTCATGTGAAATCCAGGACATACTCCTTTAACCAGGGAACTTGATTAGTTTAATGCAACCCAAGCACCCAGATATTGAACAGATCTCTTCAGAGTATGGCACAGAGTGGTCTCCACTATCACAGGACAATTGGTCAACAATGAACAATGATCTTTCATAGACTAAAATGTCTAATAGGAGATTAAAAACCAATCACTAAAGGGCCACATATAAGAAATATTTTTGAAATATGAGTGACTGGACAAAATTATTTCATCTGTGAGAAAAAAAAATCAAGAGCCTCCCCACATAGCCCACTTTCTACCACCTCCTACCACTTCCCTCAAGCCCCTAAAACAACATAATTCAAAAAGAACAGGGAGCAGGATCCCCTTTTCTTCCCATCTCCTTTGCTCTGGGGCTGTCCGTAGAAGTTCCACCACTCTGAGAGAATTACTGTCTAGACGCCCCTGCAGCTGACACTGCCTGGGCTGTCTGAAGAGCCCACGCCCTGCTGGAAAAGTCTGTCTCATGTCCACAGACAGGCACTGAGGAGTCTCCAAGAGACACAGAGGAAAACAGCTAGAAACCAAAACGTAAGGGACAGTCCTGTCTCTGTGGCTCACTCCAAGTCTTGCAGCTTTGGGAGACTATTTCTAGACTCTTAGAAGAGCTTCCAGACTGTGGGATCTCACATCAGCCCTCTAAGCTATGCTCAGTCCTCCAGTTCCTTCCCTGTTGGTGAAGTTCATAGGACTGGGGCAGGCACCTGACCGGGCTAGGCCACACAGAATCTCTCCCGGGAACTTGACCTGCCACATGTGTATGGCAGCTTTGCAACTTGGGGGCAGGTATACTCAGGACCTGACCTTGCCATTTTAGACCCTGAGAGTGCGGGAAGGGAAGGCAACCAAACCACTGCCACAGAGCAAAAGACCAACAGAGAGGGGCCCTAGGCCTCGGGCACACAGGGCGGCGCCTCAGTCCTGGGCTGCCAGATCCCCCACAGTCTGGCAGCATTTCCACCCCTTGTCCCTGACATGAATTATACTTAGATGGCTTAAGCTGACTTGAGTAGGCATTTATTATTTGTAACCAATCAGACATAGTCATAACTGTAATCATTTAGAAGCTAACATCTAATGATTTAGAACCCCACTGGCATAGCTTGTCATTTCGTCAGCAGCACGTACTAAAATATATTTGTTTCGAATTTCGAAGTCTACTTGATGGTTACCCACAGCCCTTTATAAACCCAGCTACATGTACTGGAGGAAGTTATTTAAGTATTAATATAGACTGTCTCCTTGTCCTAAATGATAAATGGTAAAATCTAAACATCTTGGCAAAAAGTTCTCTTTCTAATCTTCCTATTTAAGAAGTTGCACAGGCTTGAAACCTGCCCAACAAACCAGTACTGTTCACGATTCAGAAGCAGGGGCACCTGAACTGGGCTGGCATTTAGGTAGCCTCTAGTCACTGCTGCCTCAGCCCTTTTAGTTGGCACGCACCCGTAGCCTGAGGGGGAAATAACACCAGAGAAGTACAGAAACACCCTGCTTTTCCTGGCCAGGATATTTGGCTGTACTCATTCACACATCTGTCCACTCCAGTCACTGCCTACCCAAGCTCACCAGGTGGCAGGTTCAATACCATATAGTGGGGAGGAGCACAGAGGTGATTATAACAGACCCAGTCCACTCAGTTTCTTTCGCTGAACATTTACACTTTAGTAAGAGAGAGGAAACTGATACACAGACAATGATGAAGTGCTGCAGTCTGTGACGGGGCAGGGAGGGAAGCAGGGCAGATTGTGGCACTGCAGAGAAAGCGACCTGTCCAGCTCTCATGCTGACCAGGAGAGAACCAGAGCAAACAGGCCTCAAGTCTATGAGCTTGCGTATGTTCATTTAACCCTAGTGACTATCGAAGAACCGTCCTCAAACACAGATGCTCGGCCTCCCAAAGACGGGGAGAATGTTTTAAAGGCTTCCATCTCATGCTTGTCTTTCTTTCAGGAAAAGGGGAAAGAGTCACCCCAGTAATCAGCCCCTCCTCTCTGTCTGCTACAGGTCCACATCCCCTCGCCGAAGGAGCCCAGCTCCCTGCCTGGGTGAGCCCTGGACTGACCACTCGATCAGCCACTCAGCTCACCTCGCCATGGCCCTCAGGACTCTTCCTCCCAGATTAGAAATGCATGTCACCCATGGGGCACTCCAGCTCTTTTCCCTATGGGAAGAGCCAGTTCCCAAAGGAAAGAGGAAAGAAAAAAAGGCCTGCTAGCCCAAGTGTGTCCCCTCGTTTGTAGCAGAGCGAGCTGTAAGCAGACTCCTGCCAGCAGCTGAAAGGCCATGGCCCTGAGGACACTGGCCGGAGCTTTAGTTACAATATCTTGTTTCTGCAGTAGGTGCTCGCCCTGTTGCTCTCACTCCCCACACCCATCTACCGGCTCCTGAGGTGGGTTTTTTCTTTTTAACCTCTGTAACTAAAGAACCTGACAGGGCCATGTGATAAGGGAACGGTGGCCTAAAAACCCAAAGTTTCCGATTCCAGCAGCCGTGGCTCAATTTTCATGATTCACACACGGAAGACATTAATGAAGGCCCTAAAAATAAGAGATGCTAGAGGTGGCCAAAGAGATACCTAACATTTAATCAAAGCCACGCGGGTGAGGAGTTAGCAGTTTTTGGGAGCCAGGCCAGATGTTCTTCTGTTGGAGGAACGAGGCTGGTGCCTGTGCACAATCAGCAGCGTGAAGAAGATGCAAGAGTAGAGAGGCAGACAATTGGGAGGCCCCTGAAAACCCTCCCTGTCCTGCCAGAGTCCCCACACAGGCAATCTCTTCAGGGCCAAACTGTTGGAAAGGATGACTTATTTCTCCCATTTATCAGTCCAGAACAAAAATGGAAAGTCAGAAAGAGATGGAAGCCAGGTTCTTAGCAAACTTCTGTTTCAAAACAGCTTTGCATCCCCCAAGACAGGTCTGTGCAGCAGGGTGTGGGTTAAGGTCAGCTACTGATTTCCCAGCCCCTTCCCAAAAAGTCTACAACCCTACCAACTGCAGGAGTGTGTCCAATAACACTGGAGAGAAGCAGAAACTCAACCAGAATTTTAACTTATCTCCTTTTTAAATAAAAGTCTCAAGACAAAAACTATGCCAAACTATATGGAAGGTAAAACATAAAATATTTGCTTTCTGCCCTCTGCCCTAGATATGAAATAATTTCTTTTTATTAGATGTTTGTCCACTTTAAGTCAGAGGGACTCTCAAATTATGTAGAAAACTACAGTTGAACTGTTCTTCCCTTAATGAAAACTCCTAAAGAGGCGACCTCAACTTCTCATGTTTTTTCAGGGTCTGGTAAATTCTGAACACTTTGTAAGGGAAATTGATGAAGCCTTTAATAATGAAGCTCCATTCCAGAACAGAAACGCTTTATGCAAATCCTCCACTAAACTCTAGATATATTCTTAAATACTACATTAAGAGTTCTCATAAAGTACCTATTTTGGAGACCTGTAATTTTTAACTGTACAGTTTTGTTGCTTTTCAACTAACCTGCTGACTAAAGCTGAGAGTAATTTTACAACTCCGTTATCCACCTGCGCAGATGATTCATTTGTTAGATTATCCTAACTTCAAGCTGCTCTGCCCCTCTGCCGTTCAACCTGTTCCTGGATAATGTTCTCACTGCCTATTATTACAGCCTGAAGGTATGCAAACCAATTTCAACACACACCAAAAGGAGATAGTGCTGATGACTGCCTTGGATCCATTGCTCCAAGACAAATGCGCGTTTGGGGATTATTCACTCCTTTGAGCAACTGGTACCACAATTTCACTTCATTAATATGAATTTTAGCGTGTTATTTGTAAACTCAAAGTGTGCTTCAAGGAGCCAAGACTAGGGATCAGTGGTAATGCACTTGCCTAGAATGTGCCAAGGTTTGGTCCTCAGCACTGCAAAATAAAAGTAAAAAGAAAACAAGCAATATGTGTTTCCACATATGAACCACAGATCCTTGAGGTTCTCATGATTTGGACCATTTCCAGGAGTATAGTAAGTCATTATTTGCCTTTTTCTCTGTCTTGACATTTTCACTGACAGTGCCAAAAGCAATACTGGTGAAATAGTAAGAATTTGAGCAGAAATCGGGAGGACAGGGCCATGCGGTACTAAGAGGCATTACCTCCTTCCCACCATGAACTGTAGGTTATTTTTTTAATGCCAGTTTCATTTAACTGCTTCTTGATGAAGTATTACCATGCATTAGTGCTATATTAATATTCTGTCTGACACATACGGCACTTGATCACATTCCAAGGATGGCTATTGTCCTGAGATGAACAATCATTTTCTTCATGGAATGCCATGTTTACTTGAAAGAACAACCAAAAGACAAAGAATGGTTATTCAAACTTGGATATTTGACAGATACTCTCTTAACAATGAATGAGGACTGCCTGTCACTTCAATGAAAGGAACCAATGGTATTTATTGCCAATGATAAATTCAAGCCTTCAAATGAAAGAGAAGACTTGCTTTTGCCATTAGCTTGACAGCTTCCTAATATTAAGAGAGCTTCTGGTGAGATTGATGGTGACATTAACAATCATGATTTTTTGACATCGTATAATGAGACAGAACTAAGTGAAATAATGTTTTCCAAACAACCAGAGAATGGGGTTACACAAGCATTTAAAAGAGCGAGTCAGGCACCATGGCTCACGTCTAGTATCCCAGCAACCCAAGAAGCTGAGGCAGGAGGATCACAAGTTTGAGTCTAGAGGCAACCTGTGCAACTTAGTGAGACCTTGTCTCAAGATAAAAAACTTAAAAATGGTCAGGGGTACTCTGGGTTCAACCTTCCAGTACTGCTGCCATCCGCCCAAAATGCCAGTCAACATTCAGTACAGACCAACAGACACAGACAAAGATTCTTATTCTACATTGCAACTAACTCTTAAGAAATCATCACTTGCCAAGTGTCGCTATCAAAGAATGTCTCCTATGATCTGAAAAGACTATTTGAGCACCCTCTCCTTTTCTAGTAACATACTTGTGCTGGATACAGACTTCAGCCAAAATGTACCACAACAAATTGAAAGCACAGAGGCTGAGAGTCCAACTCTGTTTTACTTATGTCAGATAGGAGGAGGTGTAAGACACCACCACTTTTCTCACTGTTTCATTCTGGTTTGGAAAAAAATGCCCTTTTTCATAAAATTACATCATTTATGTTAACATAGAAAGGCATGAGGCCAGGTGCCTGTAATCCCAGGAACTTGGGTGGCTGAGGCAGTAAGACAGTGAGTTCAAGGCCAGAGGCAGCCTAGGCAACTTAATGAGACCTTGTCTCAAAGAATAAAAAGGGCTGGGGGCTCAGTTCAGTGGGACAGCACTTGCCTAGCACACATGAGGCCCTGTGTTCAACCACCTAGTACTGCAAAAAAGAAAAAAAAAATTATTATTTTAAATTAATATTTTTAGTGATCACATTTTTTAAATTTCTGATATGATAAATTGTTGTTGTTGTTAGGTGCCGTCGAGTCGGTATCCAACTCATAGTGACCCTCATGGGGTTTTCAATGGCAGATTGTTCCAGGATTGCCTTGGGAGTGGATTGCTAGGTCCTTCTCCCATTTTTGCAGTGCTGGGAATCGAATTTGGGACCTCAGAGACTGCAGCACAGCACTCTACCAACTGAGCTAAATCCCAGCCCGATATGATAAATATTGATAGGTAAAATCGATATAAATGATATTTTTGGTATATAAAAAACTATCTCAAGCCCTAGAAGTTTGATAACCACTGCCTTAACTTATAACCCAAAAACTGAAAATTATCAACTTTTTTTTTTAATATGTCCTAATACAGGTCAGTTTCTGGAATGGAGTTGTTGATGATGTTGATGTTAGGTGTTGACGAGTCGTGTCCAACTCATAGGGTTTTCAATGGCTGATTGTTTCGGGATTTCCTGGGAAGTGGATTGCCACATCCTTTTCCCATTTTGCGGTGCTGGGAATCAAACTCGGGACCTCAGAGACTACAGAGCAGTGTTCTACCAACTGAACGAAATCCCAGCCCTTCTGGTATGGTGGTTGTTGTTGTTAGGTGCCATCGAGTCGGCATCCGACGCATAGCGACCCTCATAGGGTTTTCAATGGCTGTTTCAGGATTGCCTTGGGAGTGGATTGCCAGGCCCTTCTCCCATTTTGGGGGTGCTGGGAATTGAACTCGGGACCTCAGAGACTGCAGCGCAGCACTCTACCAACTGAGCTAAATCCCAGCCGGCTCTGATATGGTAGGACATAAATAATATTCCTACTAAGCTTGGCTTTTTCAAATAGATGCTTTGGGTTGAGGGCAGGGCTCAGTTGTATACCTACTACAGTGGATTTGCTCCTCAGCACTGGTGTGAGAAGGGGAATAAAGTACACACTTTCCTGTGATTCCTAGGGATCATCTCTTAGGGTCTGTGGTTTTTACAGTAAATCAATCCGACAGTTTCTTTTACAGACCTTCATCAGTCTCCCTTTCACATCGGAGTTACAGAGGGCCTTCTAATGCTGCAACTCTGTCCTGATGGACATTTATATCCCAAGGGCATTCATCCACCCACCTACTTATGGAGTCTTTCAATAAAATCAAGTAACCATCTATTACATGCCAGGCACTGTCCTTGCCTCCTTCACAGAATTAAAATGTTAATATACCTAACTGTACTTTTTATCAGGCCTATGAATTCTATTTTTACATGTTCTTAAGATTTTTATTCAATTCCAAATTCACTTGAAGCTAAGAGAGATTTCTTCATTCTAAATCTGAGTATTACCTAATTCATTTCTTCTTCCCACAACTTTATGATTAAAAAATAACTTAAAAAATTTCACAGTTAAGTTAAAAAAATAACTTAAAAAAAAATTTCACAGTAGGAAATTGCTAACAGTCGGAAGGACTATGGTACACTCAGCCATGGCCCTAACACTCATTTTCTCTTCTTTTCTGTAATAAAAGACCAGTTCCCCACCCAGGAGCTCTGGGAAAGCCAGCCTTCAGCATTAGGAAGTCCCTCAGAAGGCTCAAGAAAAGTGAAAGTTGCCCCTACTGGCAGGCTGACCTGAGACTGCATGGATTTCCTTATAAAGCTAATTAGATAAGCATTGTCATACATAGACACTACTGTGAAAATCATTACAGCACATTCCAGAGGAAGCTAAAAGATAATGCCCATTAGCTACACAGGCTGAACAGGAACAACTGCATCAGAGATTCAACTTCTCACAAGGTTTTTTAATGCAATCACAACTTTAAAACTCAGGTGCACCTGTGGAGTATCCCTGTATACAGCAAGAACTGCCTAGAAAACTGGTATGGGAGGTAAAAGTGGTTGCACAAAAAATCAGTCTCACACCTGGGAATCAGGCACAACAATTCTGTGATTCTGTGGACTTTGCCATTTCCGAAGCAGGATAGGGTGTAAGAGTTCCTACGAAAATTCAGCTACAGACTGGGGAAAAGGCATTTAGTTTACAAAAAGGATAGGAGACAAATGAAACAAAAGAGGACTTTTTTTATTCTGGGCATATGCAGAGCCACTAATACCATAGCCTTGATCATACTGCAGTACTTCATTCTTTTAGTAAAGGTCTGAGCACAAACCGCAATGTAAGATATGAAGGATAGAAGGGACTTCCGCCAACCAACAGGACCTGTCACCACAGTAGAAAGCAGTGGGATGCTGGAGTCAAGTAGACTCAATTCAAACCCCAGTTATGCCACTTACCACCTACCATTTACTTACATTTTCTAAGCCTGTTTCTTCATCTGTAAAATGGGAATGTCAATGCTGACCCCATAGGTATAATGAGATAAGTTAACCAGCATGGGAATATGCTAATATTGTGAGCTCTTTCTATTGGAAAGACCAAGCTTTAAAAAAAAATAAAGGCAAGAAATCATGCATGCATAATCATTCCTTCAGGAACTAAGAAACAGAGGGACCATGTTCGTTTTAGGTGATCAGAGAAGATGTCCTAGAAAAATGACACTTCACAGAAGTTCAAGCTCCCTTTTACAAGGCTGAGTAGGAAACTTCCATCCATCAATGTTGCTTCTTCGGCTTCATTAGCCTCCAGCAAGTGTTTATTGAATGGGCACCATGATGGAACATACTTAGCCAGTAGTTCTGGACCATTCTTGGATCATGGCCCTCCCTGAAAGATATGGAAGAAACCTCTTCCCAGAAAATTCCAGAAGGAAGGAAGGAAGGGAGGGAGGGAGGGGAGGAGTGAATAAATAGGGAGTGATGAGGCTCAAGAAGCCCAGTCATAAACCCTAGCTAAAGACGTACAATGGTAGATATTATGATACTATTGATTTTGAAATGAAGGGTCATCTGGCCCAGCCTTATGATTCAGATACATAAACATTAAGCTCCTCTTGCATCACGCCTCATCTCGGTGAACAGCAAGCAACACCACCCATCCTGCTCTGCAAGCTCCAAACCTAAGAATCACCCTGGAGGACAACTCGCTCCTTCAGTTCCCCTCCTAAATCCAGTTTTTCCACTAAGCCTTGTGCATTTTTCAAGTATGGCCTCTTACCTCTGCCTCCACCCCTTCTGTCCAAGTTGCCATGGTCCACAGCAGGACTGCTTCAGTCCTAAACACCTGGTAGACTCTTTTGGGGTTTTTGTTTGTTTGTTCGTTTGTTTTTGCGGTATTGGGGGTTGAACCCAGGGCCTCGCACTTGAATGCTTTGCAAGTGGCTGGACCACTGAGCTGCACGCCCAGCCCATTTTTTTTTACTTTTTGAGACAGGGTCTCACTAATTCTGGATGCAGACTGCCTCTGGTCTCAAACTTGCAATCCTCCTGCCTCTGCCTCCAGAGTTGCGGGAATTACAGGCATGCACCATGGCACCTAGCTCCCCACCTGGTAGATTCTTAATCATCGCAGGCTCCCTTCAATCCCACCTCTGCAAAGCAGGCCTAGTGACCTGGTCATATCAAGCCATCTACTCATATCCCACACTCAGTTATATTCCTTCAGTTAGCTTTCCATGAAAACATCACAAACAAGGGAAAAGTTCTTACTGAAAGGAAGTCACACCATTCTATAACTGATAACAAAGAGTGAGGCAGTCCAAGAATGGGTAAGAGAAAGAAAAGAGCTATGAGGAAAAGGCATGAGAGAAGAGATGGATTAAGTACCAAAAATATCAACAGACCCCTATGTATATTTCCAGTTACTCAGGAAACCAGGTCTATATGTATAATATATATAACCAGTGCTCAGCACAGTAAATGAAACAGTATTTTCCCACCCTCCCTCATCTCTAATTTTGGAAATTAAATTACCAAAAATCTCATTCATATTCCCAACAAAGTGATCTGTCCTTAACATCTTCACACATTTGCATCATTTAAAAGATGAAACACCTTAAAGGATTTATGCAACACGGACAAATGTAAAAATAAATCAACTCAAATGCCCATACACAGAATCAGACAAACATCATTCTAGGCATTTTTCTACAAATGTGGAAGCATGACTATCCAGGCATATTCCATATGTTATTTTCATTTTTTGACTCTGGCAAAATAAAAATAATGAAATTTAAGATTAACAAGTGTTAGGACTGGGTACATAATGGTAGAGCACCTGCCTAGCATGTGCAAGGTCTTAGGTCCAATCCCCAGCACTAGGGCAAAACAGAAAGAAAAGAAAAGAAAAGAAAAGAAAAGAGAAGAGAAGAGAAGAGAAGAACTTTAAAAAGTAATTTTTAAATGTTATTCTTCAGTTTTAGGCAGAACTGACTGACTCAATTTTGATAAATGTGGATACCAATATCCTAATCTTTCCCCTCATTTTTCCTCTTCCAGATTCTAGATTTTTATTCAGTTACTTTTTTTTAACCATGCCTAGGTTCGTAACTTTTGCATTCTGCCATAATTCCCTTGTCTGCCATTAATTCTACTTGCATGTATGTAAGTTCCAACATCCACCCTGTCTCCCACAGCATCTCCACTTCTGAATTCTTTAGTTTAATTTGGCTGTAACTGGACAGATTTCAACACGCCTTCAAAATGTAGAGCATAACTGATTTAGTCCCTGTTCCATCCTTAGAGTCTGGGTACAGCAGGTGCTCCAAAAGCTTTGCTGAATGGTTGGATTTGTAAGTGCAAAAAGAGTGTTAAAATAGCTTGCAACCTTTCAAACCACGTACAGTACATCTGTGGCCCATATAAAATAATCTAAAAATTCTTGAATTCCTTGTACATGAGTTGTAAGAAAACAATTTACTCAAAATCTTTACCACAATTTTAGAAGTTGCCCTCCTATTTGTTATTTTTTCTTGATAAGTTGCAAAAACTTGTAGGGTGGCTTTTAAGAATGTATGTTTAGAACAACTTGCAATACAAATGTATTTATGCCCATAAAAGAAAGGGTAACTAAGATTAATCACAAAATAACCAGTTTCTGTTCAATTTCAAAATCTAAACTGTTATCATATTTATGCCTATCATACTAACACCATCAAGTTCCTAGTTAACAAATTGTGACTGATCACTGTTTACCATTGATTTCATCAAAGCAGTTCTTCACTTATGACTATTCTTCAAAAAACCAAAACCAGGCTTTTGTTTGTTTTGTTTTGTTTGTTTGTTTGTTTCTTGTGGTACTGGAAGGTTGAACCCAGGGCCTTGTGCTTGCATGCTTTGCAAGTGCTGGACCACTAGGCAGCGCCCCCAACCCTTTTTTCTTTTTATTTTTTTTTTTTACCTTTTTTTTTACTTTTTAAGACAGGGTCTCGCAAAGTTACACAGACTGCCTCTGTTCCTCGAACTTGCCATCCTCCTGCCTCCACCTCCCAAGCCGCTGGGATTACAGGCAGGCGCCACCATGCCCAGCTTCACCCATGTTGTTATTTATGGTGTTATTTTTACCCTTCAGCAAATTTCTTTCAAGGTAAGATATTTAAAATTGACAAACACCCACAAAGCAAGGCCTATCTTCCTAGAATTATGCTCACATTTCAGAATGTGCCTCACTTAATTTTGTACCTACAAAGGATACCTCACAGCAAGTAAGATATTAACTTTTTAAATGTTATAATCATCAGAAGGTGAACTTCAAAGATTAAATACAAGGAAGGAAATGTTACCATGATGTGATGTAATAAGACTTACTTCGAGCCAGGCACTTTGGCACATACCTGTAATCCCAGCTACTTAGGAAGCAAAGGATCAAAGTCAAGGCCTGCGCAATTTAGTGAGACCACGTCTCAAAATAAAATATTTTAAAAGGGGCTGGGGTACATCTTAGTGGTAGAGTTCTTGCCTAGCATGCACAAGATCCTGGTTTCAAGTCTCCAGTATTGGTGGGAAACAAACTGAATTTGAAGAGCTTACTTAATATTTATTATTTGTGAAGAGTCGCCATATCTCAAAACTTCCATATTCAGGAGTGGGAAGCTAGCAGCTTTCTACACAGAGAGATCTGTGACTGTCTAAAAATTAACATTTAGCATGGTACCAAGAAGATTTTTTTCTTTCTTTCTTTCTTTCTTTTTTTCTTTTTCTTTTCTTTTCTTTTCTTTTTTTTTTTTTTAACAGCACTGGGGGTTGAATCCAGGGGCTCAAGCTCGTATGTTCTGCAAGTGCTGGACCACTGAGCTGCACCTCCAGCCCATTTTTTAATTTTTTAAGACAGGGTCTTGCCAAATTATGCAGACTGCCTCTGGTCTCAAACTTGCAATCCTCCTGCCTCCACCTCCCAAGCCACTGGGATTATAGGCGTGCACCACCTCCCCAGCAAGGATTTTTTTCTTTAAGTAGTCCCATGCACAAACATGCACAAACATAGGGAGTAGGACATGGCGAACCACTCCCGAAACAACTAGCCCTTGAAAACCCTATGAATAGCAAAGAAACACTGTCAGATATAGTGCCGGAAAATGAACCCCCCAGGTTGGAAGGCACTCAAAAAACTACTGGGGAAGAGTTGCCTCCTCCAAGTAGAGTCTACCATGATGACGGAAATGGAGTAATGCCCCAGGGACCCCATTTGCTGATGTGGCACGACTCAAAATGAGGAGAAACAATTGTAAACATCCATTAATAATTGGAACATGGAATGTACGTAGTATGAATCTAGGAAAATTAGAAATCATTAAAAGAGAAATGGAGTGCATAAACATTGACATTCTAGGCATCAGTGAGCTAAAATGGACCGGCATAGGCCATTTTGAGTCAGACAATCATATGGTCTACTATGCTGGGAATGATAAACTAAAGAGAAATGGGGTTGCATTCATCATCAAAAAAGACATTTCAAGATCTTTCATGAAATACAATGTTGTCAGTGATAGAATAATATCCATATGCCTACAAGGAAGGCCAGTTAATATGACTATTATTCAAATTTATGCACCCACCACTAAGGCCACAATTGAAGAAAGGGAAGACTTCTATCAGCTTCTGCAATCTGAAATAGATCAAACATGCAATCAAGACATATTGATAATCACTGGTGACTGGAATGCAATGG
This sequence comes from Pedetes capensis, assembly GCA_007922755.1. Lineage (NCBI taxonomy): Eukaryota > Metazoa > Chordata > Mammalia > Rodentia > Pedetidae > Pedetes > Pedetes capensis. Next base: position 134,122 of record VMDO01003900.1, read on the forward strand.
TTGGAAACAAAGAAGAAGGCTCAGTAGTTGGAAAATATGGTTTTGGTGACAGAAACGAAGCTGGAGATCGCATGATAGAATTTTGTCAGACCAATGACCTTTTCATTACAAATACATTTTTCAACAACATAAATGGAGACTATACACATGGACTTCCCCAGATGGAACATACAGGAATCAAATTGACTACATATGTGGAAAGAGACGATGGAAAAGCTCTGTACAAAATGTCAAAACAAGACCATGTGCTGACTGTGGAATAGACCATCAACTTCTCATATGCAAGTTCAAACTGAAGCTGAAGAAAATTAGAACAAGTATACGAGAGCCACGGTATGACCTTGAGTATATCCCACCTGAGTTCAGAGACCACCTCAAAAATAGGTTTAATGCATTAGACACAAATGACAGGAGACCAGAAGAGTTGTGGCAAGACATAAAAGATATCATTCAAGAAGGA